>PVKB01004424.1:0-142839 GCA_004027205.1 Ctenodactylus gundi | reverse complement strand
ACCCCGGGGCCTCGTGCTTCCTAGTCATGTGCCCTAATCACTGAGCTGTGCTTCTAGCCCAGGGCTCTGCATTTAATGAGGACCGTGTAGACTCCTGAAGGAGTCCTGGTTTGGCGGGGGCCATCTCGTGCGTGAAGCTCTGGTAGGAGCAGAAAGAACGGCCCATCCCCCCGCGGATGCTGCCCGTTAGAGTGGTGCTGTGGATATGGCCTTTGTCTGCCGAGGAGCACACGCCAGAAGTTTGAGCGCAGGTGGGGCTACGTGCCCTGGATTGTGCTGTAGCTGAGGCTTGTGATTCTCCACATGGGATGCTATGCTTTTAGCACTTGTCCAGCTTTTTCCTGGCATGCTGGGTCTTGCTATAACCACAGTGTGGTCTGATCAGGGACTCCTTATGAGTCTTAAGCTGCGCTAATGAGTGACATGGAGTTGTTCTGCTCTGGGTTGGTGCTGTGTCACAGAACACCATGTGGTATATGCTGCCATCTGAAATGGGGCTCTCTGGTGGTGTAGTGGGAATACAGCTCTGTGTAAAGATTCAGTTCTTCACAGAGGCTCACTTCTTTTGTGAATAAGTATACGGGCCTTGTTGGAGATACGAATCTCGCCTAGTGTGCTAAGTAGTAGAGTGGGAAGTTTCATGGTGTGGTCAGATTTCATTGCTGATATATATCGTTGTATAGGTGTAGGTGCTCATGCAAGTGAGAGTTCTTTTTCTGGCAGGTTGAGTTTGACTATAATCTTGTTTAACAAGGATGTTCAATGACAGTACATGTAACCCCTTTTTAGTGTAAGGTTTTCTTGCTTTGCTGACAAGTGATCTATAATACAGACTGGGGTCTTGTTGTGGAAGTTTTACTGTGAAGAGAACTGGAATGGTTCTGGATTGCTGCTCTGGAGCTGGTGCTCCTGTTGATTCACTGAACGATCAGTGTGGTCCCTGGCCTCTGCTTTGTGTGCTCTACAGGATGTTGAGATATAGAAAAATATAGACAGGTCTTTGTCCCTGTGCTCACCTTCCCACGAAGTGCTAGAGCAGGTCAGTGTATGGAGTTGCCAAAGAGTAACATGGCTGTTATTTTTTATTGAGTTCAGATACGTCCGCTGGATGCTAACTTGTGGATGAATGTGAATTCTGGCCTGGTAGAGGGCTATTCACTAGAAATTATTATTAAAGATAAGTGGACAGAGGTTTGGTTCTAAAGTAAACACTACCTCATGATTTTGTGAGGAATCTGTAATTATGAGCAGTGGTCTGAAGAGGGCTCTGTCAGTGTGTGCTAAACGGTGGAATGGGTTTGTATCTCATAAGGCCTGGCTATCCGCATGTCCTGAGAGATGACATATATGCATACTGTGGTGACACTCATTAGCTTTCACTTGATCTCCTGAGTAGTGGTGGGGATAACACATGAGCTGCTTGACCTTGTATCCTTGTATTGACTAGAGATGGAATAGGAGGCCAGATTGGCCCTAAAAATTCAGTGGGATTTTCTGTCTTGTGCTCTGCTCTCTCTCTGTCTCTGTCTCTGTCTCTGTCTCTCTCTCTCTCTCTCTTTCTCTCTCTCTCTCTCTCTCTCTCTCTCTCTCTCTCTCTCTCTCTCTCTCTCTGTGTGTGTGTGTGTGTGTGTGTGTCTTTAGGTGATAAATATTGAACCCAGGGTCTCAAAATTGCTAAATGTCTTAGTCAGTTTCTTGTTACTGGAACACAATACCTGACATCCACAACATAAGAAAACTTTCTTTGAGCTCACAGTTCAGAGGTCTTGGAACTTAGTTCATGCATTTAGAAGAAATGAACAGACCTGTGTCCCTTTAGGTGCCCACACAGTCCTCATCAAAAGCAGAGCCCTGGACTAGAAGCACAGCTCAGTGATTAGGGCACATGACTAGGAAGCACGAGGCCCCGGGTTCAATCCCCCGCACCACATATTACAGTGGGAGACGCCGTCGCAAATCAATAAAGGAAAAAAAAAAAAAAAAAAGAGGAAGAGCCCATGAACACATCTCTGCTCAGCATCATTAGGTAGCTGGGTAGCTGGGATGATCAGGTCACAGATCTGTCCCCTGAGGGACAGTCTTCTAGGTTTTGCTCTAGGCAAGAGACAGTTCCTCAGGGTGTCAACAACAGAGCCCAAGAGGAGACCACTTTGGTACAGACAATGCTACCCGGGGCGATAGAGAGCTCAGTGCACACACTCCCGTGAGGCACGCCAGAAACCATCAGTTCTGGAGTTCGACCGAGCTGTTGCTCAAGACACTAGGAAAAGGGCCTCCCCTCTCAGGCCGGCAACTGTGGAAAGGCTTGGTGAAACAGCCTGGCAGAAAGCCACTGATCATCCCACCAAGGCCAAGAAGCAGAGAGAGAGAAAGAGGTCAGAAAGGGGTCAAAGGCAGGGATACATCCCTCCAGGCCACGATTTCAGTGCTCCCCACCCCCAACCAGGCCTACCTCCTAACAGCAGTGAAATCCCTAGAGTAATCCACTTGATCCAATTAACTCCCACAATCCATTCACCTTCCAAGTACACAGGGCTTTTGGAGGACATTCCAGATCCAAGTCTACCAAGAAGTAAGTGTTTGTCCACGGAGCTACACCCCAGACTCGGCTTTTTCTTTCTTTCTTTCTTTCTTTAAGCAGTAATATAGTCATAGGCCCTGTCCCAGCAAGGGACAACATTCTAATATTCTGAATGAGGACAAGATTTGAGTTCCTTTTTACATCTCTCATCGGCAGTACAAGAAAGGCCCTCTCTTCAGGACATTTAATTTCTAGTGAGGCAGCAGAAACAAATCTTTCCTAGAGAAGACCTATGCTACACACAATGCTTGCCTCTGCTCACGTCAGTTCCATCAGTAGACCAGAGAATCCTCCCAATTATTTATTCTGCCCAGGTTCTAAGTAATCTGATAGCAAATGAGCAGTGAAGATCTTTCCTTTCGCAGCTCTTGTTAACTTGTCTTTCTCCTTAACTTCTCTACAGTCACTCCCCTGCTGTCCCCAGTGGTAGCCCCAGAAGCTCAGATTACACTTATTGTCCTGGTTATAAAAGCTCTTAGGACAGTGTATTTCCTCTGGGTACTAAGTGTGATAAATGTTTCCCCCAAATTCATGTCTACCTGGAACTTAGGATTGTGAGCTTATTTGGAAATAGGGTCTTTGCTTATATAATTAACATTGTACTAGATTAGAGTAGGCCCTAAATCCCATATGGCTTATGTCCTTCAAAGAAGGAAATTTGGACACAGAGATTAGAATAAAACAAGAAGACCAAGGCTTGCTGGTTACTGGAAGTTAAGATAAAGCAAAGAAAGATTCCTCCCTGGACACTTTGGAGGGGATGCAGTCCTGCTGGCACCTTGGCTGCAGATTTCTGTTCTCTAGATCTGTGGAGAAATAATAAATGTCCATGGCTTGAAGCTACCCTACTAGGGATACTTTGTTGTAGAAGCCAATGTACCTGTTTCTATTTATCTTTTTGATTAGACCCCGCCTATTAAATATCAGGGATTTATTTTTATTTCTTTACTGTATTCCACGTTGGACAAGTGAGTGTAATTTAACCAACAGAATTTCATTAAATATCTCCATTTCTCAAGCAACTGTGACTATTTAAATAGTACTGGAGCATGTTAGCCAAGTGGCACCTATTTAAAATAGGACTGAATTTTTTCTACTTTTTTTTGGTACTGGGAATTGATCCCAAGATCTTTGTCTCATGCTACATCCCCAGCACATGTGTGCATGTAGACAATGGACACAGACGTACACAGTCACACACACACACACACACACACACACACACACGCTGCATTTTTGAGACACAGCCTCCCTAAGTTGATAAGTTGCCCAGGCAAACTTGTGATCCTCTTGCCTCAGCTTCCTAAGAGTATTGGGATTACAGGTATGAACCGCTAAGCCTTACTAGAATTGAGATTTTTATAACATAACAAATGAATGTTTAAATTTCCCATCGATTCAAAGCAAACAAACTTTTTTTTTTTTTTGCAGTGCTTGGAACCAACCTAGGCTCTCACACATGCCATGTAAACACTCTACTCTGAGCTATGCCCTCAGCCCCACAAACATCTTTTTTCTGAGGAATAAAGAACTTTGAAAATTTTAGTGAGTGATCAAGTGCTTGCCTAGCATGTGTGAGGCCCCGGATTCAATCTATGGCACTGGAAAAATAAATTAATTTAGTTGAATTAAGTTAAATCCCTGGGAACATGTTCTGCATCCAATCTTCTTGTTCTATCTTTTTACTTTACTAATTTTGATAATATAGTTTGAATTCATATTTAACAAATTACTTTTTCAAATTTTACAGATTTATACTGTTCTCATTTAGAACAAAATTTCTACCAAATGCTTACTTGGGTCCTAGATACTATGTTTGACAGAGGGAAACCAAACATACGGTGCCTTATCCTGCCCTTTCTTTCTTTCTTATATATAGTCATATGCTAACCTACAAAACACTTCCATTTTTTGCTGTACCCTATTGTCAAACACTCCAAGAGTATGCTTTCTACTCTCCTAAATTCCCTTGCTCCTCCTTTGCCAGTCCCATAAACTGTCCTAATTTTTCCCTTCCCTCTTCCCCCCTCATAAGTGTTATGAAAGAAACTCTAAATCATTCTGCCTGGGTTCAGTGCAAAGTCAGGCTTTCAAGCCTTCCTAATGGATCATAATGGATGGTCCTCAAATCTAACTCAGGAAGGAAATAACCTCTGGGATGAAGGCAACCTCCTGGTTAGTAAATAGTTTGCCAGGATCTATGCCCCATTTAAAACCCACTACTTAAAGTTATATGTGTAATGGAACCCAAATGTGTTCCTTGGACTTTGGTAGCTTATTGGCCTCTCCTAGCTCATATTCCAGCTCCTGTCTGTTCACTCATCCCATGCTGAGTACCCGGCTCCACATCACCAGCTCCACCCCACAGCTTTTTCCAGTTATTGAGCCTTGCCCTTTGTCAGTTGCCTTGACTACAACATACCCACCCAGGACTTTGACTTCACAGGGTGTGTTTTGAAACTCTGTCTTACTTAGCCACACGTTTGCTAAGTGCTTCATATCTACTGTCTCACTTAATGTTCACAGCAACCCTATGAGGTACAAATTAGTCCCCTCACCTTCAGCCAATGGCCGTACCTTCCCTCACACAGGAAACAAGGCCATTTGACATGAGATGCCCCAACTTTCCTTTTAACCACCTCAAGTCTCTGCTTCATTTCCTTTACCCCAGGTATACAAACATGTCAATGTCTGAGACAGAAATAAATGGGCATCTGAGAGGCATGGTTAGTCCATGATCTTGAGAGGCTTAGATCTTCATGGAGTCTGTGAGGATTAACAGAGATGTCTAAGAGGCTAGCGTGTAACTCAGAGAACTTGCCTAGTATGAGTCCCTGAGTTCCATCACCAGCAACTAAAAAAAAAAAAAAAAAAAAACCTAAAGGAAACACCAAGAGCCTTCCAAAAATTTCAGGAAGTTGCCATTCAAAGAGATATTGAAAGACAAGGGTTCTACTAAGGTTTTGGCATTGAAAACATAGCTTTTTCATTTTTTCTTTTCTTTTTTTCATAGAAAAGCATACTGAATTCTGGAAACACCCTTCTTTTTCACATGAGGTCAGCCAATGTGGAGCTTTGCTCTTCAGTCTTCCCAACTCTTTCCTCATCTTTGTCTCTGTCTTTGTGCCCGCCAAGGTTAACCACCCAAGACGTCTTTGATTTTTAGCCTTGCAACCACCATTTTTACCCAGATTCCTCCAGGTCCTACCCCGATGTGTCAAAATAATAACTCCAAAAGTCCCCATTCCCTTCCACAGCTAAGGGCCTCAGCTTCTCTTCTTGATACACCATCCGAGATGGTGTCTCTCTGCTCCACAATCCTCTCCCACACCTTCACCTCCACACTGCTCCTTGCTCCCTCCTCCACCCAAATGCTCACTGTCCCATGCCATCAGGAACCTTTCCACTGGGCCCTCAGGAATTCTCATTCAAAGATAGGCAAACTCCCTTCCCTTCTAACCTTAAATGAAACACGGCTCTTTCCCTCAAGACAGCACCTCCACTGCATCCTCCTCTTCCATTTTCTACCTGTCATAGGACCACAGCCAAGGGGGCATGGTGGTGTTCTACTTCCAAAACGTAATTGTCTCAACATGGCTTCTTTGAGGTTCATAGCATTTAGCTTCTGTTCTTGAGTACAGCTGTCTACCAACTTACTGGCCAAGCTCGCACCAAACAGGTTACCACCTATCCCAGAGTTGTCCTCTCTACTAATTTGGTCCTCAGCCTGGGTGGCCTCAGTGCTTTTGCCAATAAGCATCCATTTTGGGAACCTGATATTCAGATGGGACTGTCTAAGATGACAGCATCTTAATAACCTTAGCCAATTTAACTTTCTGGTTTCCTGGGGGGGGGGGGGGGGTTCAATATAAAATATCTGCATTTTTAAATTGAAAAATAGACTCAGCCTTGTAGTGTCTAACATAGAAAGTCTGGTCTGCAGTGATCACAGCTGAGTAAGGTTTCAACATAGTTGAAATTTTTCCACAGAAATATTTGTTTTCAAGTTTCTTAGATAAGGCGGTATCTCGGAAAGGTTGTTTTGGCAAGATTTGCAAAATGTTTAGGCTTGTCTAGCTAGTGGCAAAATATTCAAATCAACCCTAATACAATAAAAGTATGACAAGTGAACACCTTTTGAATTAAAGTTTCATGTTGTTGATAAGTAAAAAATGATTTCAACAAGCATTTCTTGAGAGTTATCTACATGCCTGCAAGGAACTGTCCCGAAAGCTGAAAACAAAAAAGAAAAAAGAATCCTTTACGCCATTGTCTATATCGGTTCATAACTGTTTAGCACAAATCATTTGTGTGTCAAACTGAATTAGTGATGCGCATTCTACAACTTTGCTGTGACTTTTAAAGGAGATAAATCATATAAACCAAATAGCTTAATAAATGGTCAGTAAATGGTCAAGGCATGGGGCCACTTGCAAGTTCCCAGTCTGACCAGCAGGTGTCAGCGTTTCCCAGCTAAATGCCACTAGGCCAAAGGTGGCCAGGTTGTCTATCAGCTCCACTACTAGATAGCCTCTGCCCCTCACCTACTCCCGTTAGCGCTACTAAGGTGCAGGAATTTCACAGGACCTCGCACCAACCTAAGCCCAATTTAAAGCTTTCTGCAGTTTCCCTAAACATCACAACTGGGAAATGGCCAAGCTAAGATCAACAAGTAGAAAAAGGTCATTCAAGGAGCAGATCAAAGCCAAGCTGCGGAACTGACGGGGGAGAGAATGAAATAGGAGGAAGAAAAATGAACCAAGAAAGAAAGATGAAACTTTTTTTTTACTCAGTCACTTCTCATACCAAAGCTTTGCCGAAGTCCTTCATTTAGGCCAGCAGCAACCTAAAAGCCCTACCTCGCAGGCTCCTGCCACATGTCAAATCCCTTTTTAATCCTTGTAATCCCATTGATTCTCTAGCTGGCTTTCTCTCAGATACATTTCAGAGGGGCACTTTAGAGTTCCAGCAAAGAACTCGTCATCCTTCTCAGCCTATGTAACTTCTCCTTTGCATCCGAGCTGTCACATTTTCCCGGACTTCCCTGTTCTCTCCATCACAAACTACATTTCCATTTTTACAAGACACCTTTTTCTCCCTTACAACAGCTTCTTTGACTTTGCCAGTTAACCGAGTTACATATTTTACTTCCCAAGTGCCTAGTATTTTTTTATTATTGGCATATATTTTTGGGGGGCTTCCAATAAGGTATTTTTAAAAATAGTCCCCAGGCTTCCTGTGGGTTATGGACTTTTAGAATGTTAGTCTTATTTTTTCCTGATGACTTGTAACATGCGGCATATCCGAACAGAAATAGACCTTGTTCGGACATCATCCTGAAGCAGAACTGTTGACTTACTCTGCTTTTTCTGGCTCCGGCTACTAGTTAGGCCCAGCCACCAGTGAAGAGCTCTTTCCCTCACACAGAAAAGATTTTTACTGAAGTTTTTTTGTTGTCCTGTGGATGGAACCCAGGGCACTGTGCACTTTGCCCCTGAGCTAAACCTCCCACCCTCGGAATTTCTGAAGGAAACGTAAGGATGAAAAAAACAACCTATAGAACAATATGATAAAAATTAAAGCATACTGTAATTCATATAAAGGGCAAAATTGTAAACTACCACTCATTTCTCTTCTCTGTTGGCAAAGTGTGACTGAGGGAAGTAAACCAAGTTCTAGGACCACATAATGGTTCTAGGAACAGCCAGTTACCTGAAAAATTAGAATTTTTATTTTCTGCAAATCATGCCCAATCTAGGTCATTGCCAGGCCAATCCAGAGAAGCCCAAATCCTTCCACTCCCCGCAAAACTTCTATTGCTACTGCTGTTATTATCCACTGTTCATAAAAAAGAATAAATATTAGCGGGAAATATGTGGCCTTTTCAAGCTGGCTTCTTTCACTTAATAGTAAGCATTTAAATTTCCTTTATGTCTTTCAGTGGTTTAATAGCTCATTTGTTTCAGTGGTGAATAATATTCCATTGTTAGGCTACAGCACACTTTTTTATTCATTTACATACAAAAAGACATTTTGTGGCCTTCAAGTGCTGGCAATTATAAAAATAAAACTGCTGTAAACATATATGTGAAGATTCTTGTGTGGAGATAAGTTTTAAATTTATTTGGGTAAATACCAAGGAGTATGATTGATGGCTTGTGTAGGAAGTACATGCTCAGTTATCTAACCAACTGCCAATGTTCCAGAGTTCCTGTACCTTTCCCACTTACAATGAGCAAGGTTCCTGTCTCTCCACATCCTTGCCAGCATTTGGTGTTGTCAGTGTTCTCAATTTGTTCTGAATTATATCTGGTTTAATAGATGTATAGTTGCATTTTGTTGTTTTCATAATGATGTATGATGTAGAATATTATTTTGCCTGCTTTTTGAAATCGGTATATTTTCTTTGGTGAAGCGTCCATTTAAATTTTTGGCCCATTTTGAATTGCATTGTTAGTTTTCCTGTTGTTCATTTTAATTGCTCTCTGTTTGTGGCATAATCCAAATTATTACAGTAAACAACACATTGTTATTAGTTCCCCCTCAACACACTCCTCCTTGCTTTGAACACACTTGTTCCATTGGTCTTGCCACTTCACAAAACAGCTCTCAAGACCTTTGTTCAGGAACATCTAGTGCTATCATGGCTGCTTTCATGTTCTAAATCAACAAAACTTTTGCCTTTTTTGGTCATTTTGACTTTGGGGAAGGGCCACAAATCTCACAGTGCAAGATGCAGCAGACAAAGTGAGTGAGCAGACACCATGATGTATTCATGCGGCTGTTTTTCAGTTGGATGGCCCTCAGCAGCGGCATTCACTGAATTTTTGGCCATAGCTAGTAAAGGCAATCACGACAGAGACTTTCAGAACTGCTTCATAAAATGGCAGGAAGGGTGGCATAAATGTGTTTGAGATAGGGAAGTAATTCCAAGAATGTCAATGTGACTTTTTTACTCTAATAACTTTTTTTAAGGCCTGGAAGAACAGCATAGCAGTGCTTGCCTAGCAAGCACAGTGCCTGAAGTCTGATTCCCTAGTACCACATAAGTCGGGTGTGGTGGTGCACACCTGTCCTCCCAGCACTCACTGTCAGGAAAAGGGAAGAAAAGGCAGAGACATGACCTCGACTGGAAAACAGGTTTCTAGTGGAGGAAAGAAGCCTGAGAGTGTCTCTGGAACAAGGGGAGGAGCAGAGAGCATCTCTCTCAGGCAGTGAGGGGTTTTTATGGGGCAGGATGACAGGTTGTGGGAAAAAGTTGAGGCAGTTGTTGGAATTGGGTGCGAGGGATGTGAGAAAAGTTGAGGCAGGTTTAAAATTGATTGGCCTGTGGTTTCGAAGGCCATTACTCCTGTGGCTTGTGTCCTGAGGGCGTGCTTCAGGGGTGGACAGCTGAGCTGTTAGCCTGGGGCTTCAGTTTCTTTTATCTGCGATATGCAGCTATATCAGGCGATGTGAGAAGGGGGAGCCCGGCGTGACCGAAGGAGCAAGGCCATCTTCAAATGTTCAGACATAACACCCCGGGGAGATGGAGGTGATGTGATCCTCTGGGAACTTTTGAAAATATAAAGCCCTGGGGATATGGCTCAAAGGTATACCGTTTGCCTACCATGTGTGAGGCCCCCGGTTCTCTCCCTAGTACTGCAACATTTTACATAAAACACACACACACACACACACACACACACACACACACACACACACACACACGATTTTAGCTAAGTTACTGCTAATAATAATCACTAGTAAGGATGTTGAACAAAAGGTATTCTCATTCTTTACTGGTGAGAATAGACAATGGTACACATACTTTGGGCGAAAATTTGGCAGCTTCTTTTTTTCCCCCATTTTATTGATATGTATACGTGCAAAATTTAAGGTTTACAATGAAGTTGAGCATTTTGTGCACATACACATCCTGCCAAGGACACAAGGGCTTTCCCACTCTCTTTCTGTCCCTCCCCCCACCTGCCCCTCCCTCCCTTCTCCCCCACCCTACCCCCTATTACACTTTGTTTTTCATTTTAAGTTCCACGAGATAGTGATCTGGGTTTCTCATACCAGAGAGACCATTCGATGTTTCACCTTCTTCTTCTGACTCACTTCACTAAGCGTGATGTTCTCAAGTTTCTTCCATTTGCCTGCAAGGGCCTGTACACTGTTGGACTTTATTGATGCATGGTATTCCATTGTGTATAAGTACCACAGTTTGTGTATCCACTGGTCTGTTGATGGGTATTTTGGTGACTTCCACATTTTAGCTATTGTTAGTTGTGCTGCTATGAACATGGGTATACATATATCTCTGCTGTGTGTTGTTTTGGCCTCTTTTGGATATATTCCCAGGAGGGGCGTCGCCGGATCGAAGGGGATATTTATTTCCAGTCTTTTGAGAGCTCTCCATACTGCTTTCCAGAATGGTTGTACAAATTTACATTCCCACCAGCAGTGTAAGAGGGTTCCTTTTTCCCCACATCCTTGCCAGCATTGATTGCTATTTGACTTGATATAGGCCATTCTCTCTGGAGTGAGATGGTATCTTAGCATTGTTTTGATTTGCATCTCTCTTATGGCTAGAGATGTTGAACATCTTTTCGTGTATCTATTGGCCTTTTGTACTTCTTCGTGTGTAAACTGCCTTTTCATTTCATTTGCCCACTTTTCAATAGGATCCAGCAAAAGAAATGATCCTCATTATTAACAAATGGGATCTTGTCAAATTAAAAAGTTTCTGCACAGCAAAAGAAACTATCAACATTGTAAAAAGAAAACCAACAGACTGGGAAAAAATATTCACCACCAACAACTCAGATAAGAGGCTCATAACTAGAATATACAAGGAGCTGAAGAAAAGTAAGCCTACCAAAATAAAGGACCCTATTGGCAGCTTCTTAATATAAACACATCTTTTTTTGCAGTTTTGGGGATTGAACTCAGGTATTCACACACATTAGGCAAGCACTGAGCTACATTGAGCTAGCTGCATCCTCAGCACTAGAACATTCTTATAAAACTCAAGCAACTATACTCCTACGCATTTGTCTAACTGATCTAAAAATGTATGCCTCACAAAAAATCACACAAATGTCTGTAGTAGCTTTTGATCATTTCCAACTGGAAACAACCAAGATATCTTTCAATATATGAAGGGAAAACAAACTGTGTTACTTTTCTGTGGTGGAATCCGATCACAGGACAAAAGAACACATGATATAAAGCCATGCAACAGTAAAACTAAAATGCATATTTCTAAGTGAAAGAAGCCAGCCTGAAAAGACCTAATCTTGTATTAGTACACTTAAAAAAACATTCTTGAAAACAAAGAAAAGATGTCGATGGTTCTATGAGGAAAGATTAAATAGGTGACACACAAAAGTTTTTATGATGGTGAAAAAAGGCTGTTTAATATTGTTGATAAAATAGTGGATGTGTGACACTTTATGTTAGTCAAAACTTAAAATTTGTGTGTGTATGTGTAGTACTGGATGTCAAAGTCAGAGCCTTACAAATAAATGCTAAGCAAGCACTTTCACTGAGCTACTCCTGTCTTCCCAAAACTGATAGAATGTTACAGCACAACGAATGAATCATAAGATATGCAAACTAAGAAAAATATTTAGGAGCTCCAGGGAAATCACAGGATGGAATGCAGTTTGTAGCGAAAGAATCTAACTGTAATACACATGTGTGACATAACCTTCTGGAGAGGATGGGAGAAAGGTGCTAATCTAAGGACCTTTGGAAATGAAAGGTGCCTGTAAGACTAAAGGCAAAATGAACTGTATTTAAGTATTCTACTGTACTTAACAAATGTGTTCCCCGTGTAATATAGTTTAAATATTCTGAAACTAATATTAAACAACAAGCAAGTGGACAGTGAATGGGGGCATGTTAGTCAACTTACCATTTCTGTTAACAAAATACTCAAGAAAATCAACTTAAAAGGAAGATTTATTTTGGCTCGCAATCTCAGAAGTTACAGTTCCTGATCATTTGGCCTCCTTTTTTGGGAGCCTGTGATACGGTAGAATATCATGGTTGGGAGCTCATGGTAGAGCAGAGCTGCTTATCTCAGAGACCTAAGAAACAGAGGGAAAGTGCAAGAGGTATGAAGTGGTAACAAAATACACCAGCCAAGGGCATGCCCCTCCAAACCAGGTTCCTCCACTAGGACCCACCTTCCAATGTTTCCACTACTTCCCAAAAGCCAATTAAGGTACAAATACATCAATGAACTAAGCCATTGATGAGGACAGAGTCCTTATGCTCCCAAAGGCCCTACCTCCAAACGTTGCTACTCCTGTGTTTGTTGGGATCAAGCTTTCAACATCTGAGCTTTTGGGAGACACTTATGATCCAAACCATAACAGTGGGAGTCATGTTTTTGGACTGGAAAAATGCAGATAAACAAGAAGAGTCTAGGATGATTTATGTGGTAATAGTTTGGAGATATCAGTATGAAATTTTTAGCTTAATGGAGACAGTAATGTTTATGTATGAAATATTCCACATGCATCTCCTTGCTCTGTCAACTGAGAGAGTCTAAAATCAAGGCCAACGCAGTAGCAAAACACACACCCAGCACCCAGACCTTGTTTTCTAATTCTGTTCTCCAGTAATAGAAACCACTGCTCATTGGACAAGCTTATAATACTAGAAACGTGGTAGAAAACATACAAGATGAACGCCAACCATCACACATAGTCAGAAAATAAAAAGTGAAAAAAAAAGAAAACCTAGAATGATGAAGGTATATAAAAAGACACAGAAGTCAGTTTCATTAATTCCTTATAGACAGAGCTGGACAACATGACCAACAAAATAAAGTAGTATTTACTCATTGGTCCATACTGATAAAACTTAATGATTGATAAAATAAATGATGGAGAAGTGAGCAACCCCTCATGGAGGAAAATTGCAAATAGTATATGTGGATAAACACTTTCTAAGAGGTGTGGCATAACTATCTACTCTTCTGTATGGGCTGAACATCATAACATCTTCCAAAAAGTATGGCAGGGAAAAGTTAAAAAAAAAAAAGAGTAACTTTATAGCTGAGGAACCTGAAGAAATTGTGTGATGAGGATGACACTTTGCTTCAGTGGTCTTCCGGCCAAAACATACAATCTGGTATCAACAAACTCTCTTTGTAATTTTTTAATATCTAAAACGTTGGTGTTTTTTAAATATTGCAAGTCCAAATGAATGAGTATTCTGCTACACTGCTTGCCTGAACTGTTTTTAAAAGGCAAAAAAAAAAAAAAAAAAAAAAGGTATGCTGTGGAACTTCAGATTTACTGGTAACAGTGAAAGATCATTTCATGGCTGTGTATGATTCATCTAGAAGACAGAGAGTTAGTAAACAAATTTCCTCTAAAGTCTAGCCTGGGAAGGCAGAAGATCCACTGGACCTGAATGGAGACCACAGAGCCATAGAAAAAGCAGTGAAAATGGCCAGCAGGTGAGTGCAAGCTCGCAGACAAGGACAAGGCTTAGGTGAGGCCTATCAGACAAAGCTTGGTGCTGCAGAGGGCAGGTTCTGTGCACTGCAAGCAGCAAGTGTGTGGGAGGATTGCAGTAAGGACTGCAGCTTGTAAGACACTTGTCAATCTTGTGTCTCTACACCCCACAGCAGCCCTTGGCCATGGTGAACCAGAATGCTGAGTCACTCCAGTTGTGGTTCAGAAGGGAGAGGCTCCATCTGTAAGGTCTCAGAATTTTAGTACTGCAGACTGAAAACCAGCCCAGGAAGTCACAATACTGGAGTAATGGTATTGGAATCACTGCCAGTGTCTGCTGGCAGACCCGAAGAGGAGAAATGGAAATGTATTGTGAATACTCGCAAGAGACAGACTGTAGACAAATCACACTCCAGGGAAGCCAGGGACCGTCCTTGCTGGTCACTAGACAGGGAAGAGAGCCAGCAATGGGAAGAGGAAAAGACTGTGCTCTTCCAGAGAGATCTTAACACAATGAGTTTAGGTCTCAGAAGTATTCCCCAACTACCACAGCACAGATATGAGAAGAGTCAGCTTTCCCAGGTGGATATGCACAGTGCAAAGGGAGTGTAAACACCTTTGGACAATAGGGCCTTCCTACCCTCACTCAACCCAACATCAAGGAGCAGCAGGAAAAACTTTGGAGCAGGACATCTTTGCAGAGTGGTACATAGAAGAGGAGGAACTGGTTAGACATCCTCCCTTGACCAGAAGAATTCAAGGTTTGGGTTTGGAGACTTTCTATACAAACAACATAGAAGGGCAATATTTTGGACTTCAGGCTCTCTTGAATATTTTTCTGTGAGTATATTGAACTTACATTTTTTTCTGCTATTGATTTGTGGGTTTCTTATTTTTCTTTTTCCTAATTTCCTTTGAGTTTCTTCCTTTATTTCTATTTCCATTACTTGTTAGTTTCTGTGTTTCTTTCTCTCAAGTAGCTCTTCATGCCCTTTTTGAAAAATTTTTCTATAGACTCCACAGACATACTGTCTCTATTTTATTCATAAGTCTCCTTGTTGTTTTCTTACTTAAATTTTCTTGCTTAAGTTTATCTGCTTACTTCAGATGTGTGGATGGAGCCTTGTTATTCCTTTCGCTGTCTTATAAAAATTCTTGTTTCCTATCACATTTCCAAAGCTAGTCCTTAGTCTTAGTGTGTGCTCTTTCTTTACTGCCATCACTCTTGTAATAGGAATGTTAAGTATTGATAACTTACAGCCACATGGCTTGACATATTGGGAGACAAAAATTGTATAATATTTAGGTACCAGTGAAAAATGTTAAAGACATGCCCTGTTGCCCATGCTGGTTCTGAACTCACTTTAGCCCAAAATGGCCTCAAACTCACAGTATTCCTCCTGTCTCCGCCACCAAAGTGCTAGACATAGATAATTAAGATAGATTTTCTCTGTGTTACCAATGATAATTTAGTGTTGGCTTGAGCAAACTCTTCCAACATGTTACTAGACAATCTGTATAGAAACCTTCATGAGTAGTATAAACCACCTTTCTATTGCTATGAATAGAACAGTCATATGAGTGTATATCTTGTTGTCTTATGTCTCCAGCTAGTATGTATTAAGTTGAACCATTGGTATGAATATCCATCCTATTGTCAAAGAGGTTTTAGTGGGTGAAGACTATTAAGGGTTGGTAACTTCTGGTGGTTAGTTTATGCCTAGGTAGACGATATATATAGGACTATTTTATTAGTGATGGTGATATAGTATTGATATTAGTGGACCATTTTGATAAGTCACTATTAGATTTACTTAGATACACTGATGGTCAGTAGACTGTGACTTTTAATGTTAAGAGTAGAATAGTTGTAGTATTAAACTTGTTAGCAGGTTCTGTCAATAATTTGTTAGTCTTAGATTATAGTGTTATTGTAAATCTTTATTCAAATTGTAGATAACGGCAGATACATTGAATTAATTGATTTTAATTTCCAATATCATAAGTGTTTGCCTAGCAAGCACAAGGCCTTTGGTTCAATGCCTCAGCACTACATAAGTTGGGTGTGGTGGCACATGCCTGTGATCCCAGCATTTGGGAGGCTGAGGCAGGTGGATATCTAAGAGTCCTAGCCTAGCATGAGCTCAGGACGAGACTGCACAACAGAGTGAGACCCTGCCTCAAAAAAAGAGAAACTTCCTAGAGTCAAATGACAATGGAAATCTATCATACCAGAGCCTATGGGACACAATGAAGGCAGGGATAAGAGGGAAATTAATAGCTATGAGTACACACATTGGAAAGAACAGCAATCTCAAATAAATGATTTAATGATACACCTCAAGGTCCTAGCAAATCAAGAACAATCAAAATCAAAACATGGCAAAAGAAAAATGATAGGTTGAAGTAGAAATTAAAAAGTACAAAACATGAACGAATCGAAGAAGTGGTTCTTCGAAAGAGTAAATAAGATTAATAAGGCTCTAGCTAAACTAACCAAAAGAAGGAAAGGAGCAGCCCATATCAATGCAATTAGACAATGAAAAAGGTGAAATTACAATGAATCCTGCTGAAATTCAGAGAACTATAAGGAACTATTTTGAAAAGTTACCCTCAGACAAATTGGAGAATTTGGAACAAATGGATAAATTTCTAGATACGCACAAAATACCTAAGTTGAATGAAGAAGACATAAAAACTTTGAATAGACCTATAATAAGCATAGGAATTGCGGCAGTAATAAGGTCTCTACCCACAAAGAAAAGTTCAGGACTGGATGGATTCAGAGCATAATTCCACCAGAACTTCACAGAAGAGCTATCATCACTGCTTTTCAAGCTGTTCCATGAAATTGAAAGAGAAAGCACATTGCTCAATTCTTTTCTGGAAGCTAGCTTTACCCTGATACCAATATTAGACAAAGACTGAAGTAGGAAAGAAAACTATAGGCCAATCTCCTTAATGAACATAGATGAAAAATACTCAATTACATACTGGTGAACAGAATTCAACAAGTCATTAAAATTTTCATACACTATGATCAAGTTGGCTTCATTCCAGGGATGTAAAGATGGTTCAACATATGTAAATCAACTAATGTAATATACTACATACAAAAAATTACATGATTATCTCAATAGATACAGAAAAAGCCTTTGACAAAAGCCAAAGTCCATTCATGATTTTTAAAAAAAGCATGAGCATTGAGGCATTGAGACTATACACCTACATCTTATACTATACTATAGGTATAGAAGAACCTAATCTCTCACTGATAAAAACCATTATGAAAACCATTTATGAAAAGCCTACAGCAACAATATATTAAATGAAAATTTGAAAGCACTTTTCCTTAAACCAGGAGCATGACAAGGCTGTCTACTGTCACCACTTGTATTCAGCATAGTACTTGAAACCCTAGCCAGAGCAATCAGGCAATAGAATGAAATAAAATGATTATGTATTGGAAAGGAAAAAGTCAAACCATCCTTATATGCTGATGGTGTGATTCTCTATACAGAAGACCCCCAAAACTCCACCAGAAGACTCTTAGAATTAATTAACAAATTAAGCCAAGGATCAGGATACAAAATTAATACAAAAAAACCAACACCATTCATCTACACTAACTGAACTCAATGAGAAAAACTTCAATAGCTCCTCAAAAAATTAAATACCTAAGAATAAACCTAATCAAGGACATGAAGGACCTCTACAGTGTAAACTGCATTATGCTAAAGAAAGAAATTTAAGAGGACATTTTCAAATAGAAAGACATCTCCTGATCCTGGATAGGCAGAATTAACATGTCAAAATGGTTATACTGGTAAAACCCTTGAAGATAGATGTGTGGGTAAAGACTTTCACAATGACACCCGATGCTACAAATTACCCTCAGAATCAACAATTGGGACTATATCGAATTAAAAACCTTCAGTATAACAAAGGAAACATTAACAGAGTGAAGCGAAAACTGAGAGAATGGGGGAAAGTTTCACCACCTACACCTCAGACAGGAGGATAATAAATGGAATATGTGAAGAAAAATAGATGCCTCAATATTTGACTCACTTTTTAAAAAATGAGCAATTAACATGAATAGGCAGCTCTAAGAATAAGTACCAATGGACAGCAAATAGAGGAAAAAATGTTCATATCCTTAGCCACTAGAGAAATTCTAATTAAAACAATACTGAGATATTATCTGACCCCAGTGAGAATAGTTTATATCAAGAACTCAGAAATCAATGGATGCTGGCAAGGATGTGGGGAAAAGGAACCCTTTTACATTGCTGCTAAGACTGTAAACTGGCACAACCACTATGAAAGCAGTATGGAGATTTCTCAAGACACTGAAAATACTCAATTTGATCCAGTATGCCTTTTCTGGGTGTCTTTCCAAAAGAGTTAAAAGTACCATATAAAAGCAGAGATACATGCATACCTATGTTTATAGGAGCACAGCTAATCATGGAAGATGTCAAAATATTCATCAATAGACCAATGAATTAAAAAATGTGGCATACATACACAGTGGAGTATTATTCTGCCATAAAGACAGATACATGCAAACCTTTTTGTTTAAATTAATACAACTTGGGACCGTTATGCTTAGTGAAGTGAATTGGGCTCAGAAGATTAAATATCACATCGTCTCTATAATATGAGAAGCCCACAATGTAAATAAATAACAGAGTCCAATAGGTAAGACGTTGGGAGCCAGGGGTATAAAGGAAGGATTGGGAGAGCTAGAAATGGGCCTGGGGAGGGAGTGTGAAGTTGTTATGATATATGTGTGCACAAAATTCTCAAGTTTAATGCAATCATTGTCTTTCACATATACACACTATAAAAACTGAGGGGAAAAGACTGAATGAGATGATAATTAAATGCAATATGAATTACTTGAGTGGATTGAGAATGGAGTTTCTGTTGTTTTTGTTTATTTGTTTTCTTGAAGTGCTGGGGATGGAACGCAGGGCTTTCTACCACCAGGCAAGCACTCTACCGCTGAAGTACACTTCCAGCTCTTGTTGGTCTAATGTTGATGTTTCGATGGTTTTCTTTCTTCGGTGTTAGGGATGGAATTTGAGGTTTCAGAAATGCTAGGAAAGCATTATACCACTGAGATACACTCTTAGCTAAATGGGGTTTAAAATAGCTGTAATGCTATTACTACAATAATTGCAGAAGTTGGAACTGGAAATGTAAGCTAGGTGATAGTAATGTAATGAATCATGTTAAAAGGTCTTCAGATTGATTGTTGAACTTTGGTTAAGTAGAAGAATGACTGAAAAATAGAAGTATTTAGCTGTTAAATGGAATTTACTTTCAAATGATTCAGGAAAAATAATGTATACTTATACATAGATAAAGCAAAAATGGCAACAAGCTAATGATTGGCAAAGGATACGGGCGTCCTCATTGTGCTTTTCTGACAGCTTAGCATTTGGAATGCTTTGACTTTTTTTTAAAAAAATCTCTGGAATAGACAAGATGGCAAGCAAGAAGGAATACTGCTCAATGGCCTCTCAGTGTCACATGCAGAGTTGAGATACGTTAAAAACTACCTGTTCAATTTGGCTTGAAGAAGGAGCCAAGCTCCAGGAATTAAAGGAAGCCACAAGAACATTTCAAACCTCATAGATGCATCAGAGGCTGAAAAACATGGCAATCGCGGAAGCCACCCCAGCTACCTGGAAAAGGCCATGAACCACTGGCAGCTGCAGACCAAGGTAAGACAGTGTCAGGAGCCATGGAAATTGACAGCAGCCTGCAGCCCCAGCCTCCAGAAATGAACCTGCAGGTAATGCAACCTGCATATGCATCACAAGCTTCCACCTGAAACGGCCTTCTTGAGCTTAGGAGACCAGCTCAGGAGAAACCATGCTCAATGAGGAATGCCCAATAAGCAATGAGGAAGTGATATAAGCAGGAGCCATTTTGAAAAGAGCCTGAATTTGAATTCATGATAAAAGAAGCCACAGATGGGCCATGCACCAGGGATTTTTTGGGACACTGTTGATTAGTACCTAGGAAAAAATGGTACAAGAGACAGTTGCGTGACATATCATAACCAAAACCTCAAAATTCAATACAAACAGAGAATATTAAAAGCACTAAGAGAAAAAACAATATTCTAACAAGGCAAACCCAAACAACCACAGATTTCTCAATGCAAACCTTAAAGGCAAGGAGTACTTGGAGCAAAACCATCCACAATGGCAATGAACTCCCTGAGAAAGAGCTCAGAAAATAATTCTGTTCTCAATAACCCTTTAAAAATGAAATATTGAGGAGTAAACTTAACTAAGGAAATGAAGGACCTCTACAAAGAAAACTATATGATGCTGAAAAAAGAAATTAAAGAGGACATTAAAAAATGGAAAGATATTCCCTGTCCCTGGATATGCAGAATTAAGTTTGTCAAAATGCCAGCCCTGATATACAGATTCAACAGAATTTCTATCAAAATGCCACCAACTTTTTTTCACAAAACTTGAAAAATCAGTCCTAAAATTCATATGGAAACAAAAGAGACCAAGAATAGCCAGAGGAACCCTGTGTAACAAGAAAAAATCAGGGGACATTACGGTTTGAGATGTCAAGTTATATTACAAAGCAAAAGTGATAAAAAAAAAACCCATATGATTCTGGCACAAAAACAGACAGATTGACCAATGCAACAAAACTAAGGATGCAGAGACAACCTCGGGTACCCTCAGCTACCTGGTCTTTGATAAAAGAGCCAAAAATAGACAGTGGGAAAAAGGCTAGCCTCTTCAATTAATGGTGCAGGGAGAATTGGTTAGCCACATGCAAAAGAGTGAATCTAGAGACAAACCTGTCACCATGTACAAAGATCAAATCGAAGTGGATCAAAGTCCTAGATATCAAAACTGAAACACTGAACCCTCTGGAAGACAAAATAGATAAAACTCTTGAGTATGTAGGTGTGGGTAAGGACTTCATTAATAGGTCCCTGATACCAAAGAAATAGTCCCCAGAATCAACAAATGGTATCATTTAAAAATGGTATCAAATTAAAAAGTTTCTGCACTACAAATGTGACTATTGACAGAATGGCTGGAGTATCAACAGAATGGGAAAAATTTTTACCACCTTCTCCTCAAACAGTAAGCTAAAATCTAGAATATATGAGGAGCTGAAGAACAACAAAACCCTCAAATCGATGACTCAATTAAAAATATAAAACATGGGCCACTGACATGAATAGGCAGTGCTCAAATGAAGCACAGGTGGCAAGCGAACACATGAAAAGATGTTCAACACCCTTAGCTATGAAAGAAATGCAAACCAAAACAACACTACGAGACCATCTTACCCGAGTGAGACTAATGTACACCAACAACTCAAGCAGCAATGGATGCTGGTGAGTTTGCAGGGGAAAGGAACCCTTCTACATGGCTGGTGGGGCTGTAAACTAGTATAACCACTAAGGGAAACAGTATAGAGATTCCTCAAAAGGCTGCAGATAAACATTTCATTCAATCCAGTGACTCCATTTCTAGGTATCTCCAAAAGAGTTAAAAACAACATATAACAGAGATACATGTACATGGATGCTTCTAGCAGCACAACTAACAATTGCAAAATTTTGGAAGATGCCAAAATATCCATCAACAGACCAATGGATAAAAAAGTAGGGTATATATGCACATCACAGTACGGCTCTTCCATAAGGCAGCTAGATTTGGGACATTTGTAGGGTAATGGGCACAACTTGAGATCATAATATGTAGTGAAGTGACTCAGAGTCAGAAGATTAAATATCACATGGTATCTCTAATATGAAAAGCCCACAATACAGGCAATTTATAGAATCAAATGGGTGAGATTTTGAGAATTGGGGGAATGAGGGAGGGGGCAGGAGTACCAAAAAGTGTGAGGGGAAGTGAATGTAATGATGACGTGATGCATGTGTTCACAATATTCTCAAGCTCAATGTAAGCATTGTATATTGCATATATGTATACCCATAGAAATGGGGAGAAATGCCTAACTCCCCAGATGCTGATATCATGGGCCCTAAAGTAGCAGAACCTATAAGAAAGGAAATCAAACACAAGTGGACCCCGTGGCAAATCAGGACGTGATGGACTTCTAAATGAAAACTGTATTATGCTGAAAAAAGAAACTGGGGGACTCTAGAAAATAAAAGAACATCACTTGTTCCTGGAAAGGCAGAACTAATTGTCAAAATGGCCACACTGTCAAAGTGACACACGGATTCAATGCAACCCTTATGACAATATCGATAACATTTTTCACAGAACTTGAGAAAACAATCCTAAAATTCATATGGAACCAAAAGAGACCCAGAATAGCCAAAGCAATCCTGAGCAACAAGACAAAAGCCAAGTGGCATCATGATTCCGGACATCAAGTTATATTTTAATGTAACAATGATAACAACTAGGAGGTCTTACTTAGCACAAAAATGACATTTGGGAGAAAGGAATAGAACTGAGGATGCAGGAAATAACCTCAGGTGCCCTCAGCTATCTGATCTTCAACAAAGGGGTTAAAAACATACACAGGGGAAGGATAGCCTCTTCAATAAAGACTGCTGGGAGACTGGGGGCATAGCTCAGAGGTTAGAGCGCTTGCCTAGTAAGTGCCAGGCCATGGGTTTGATGCCCAGCGCCACATAAGCTGGGTATGGTAGCGGACTTCTGTAATCCCAGCAGTTGGGAGGCTGAGGCAGGAGGATTCCCATTGCGTTCGAGGCCAGCCTGGGCTATACAGTGAGTTCGGAACCAGCCTGGACTACAGAGCAAGACCTTGTTTAAAAAAAAAAAAATAGTGGCCCTGGGAGAACTGGTTAACTGCATGCAGAAGAATGGCTCTAGACACACGTCTCTCACCATGTACTAAAATCAAATCAAAATGAATCAAAGGCCTAGATATTAAAACAGAAACAATCAAACTCCTGAAGGACAAAGTAGGTAAAACTCTTGAAGACTTAGGAATAGATAGACTTTTTCAATAGAACTCCTGATGTAAAATAAACAACTCTAACATTTAACAAATATATTGAATTTAAAAACTTCTGCAAGCTGTTTTGTAGCTCAATAGTAGTGTGTTTGCCGCACTCATGGGGCCCTAGGATCACTTCCCAGCAGCACTAAACTAAAACGCTTCTACACAGCGGAGGAAGCCATCAACCCACGGAATGGGAATTTTTTTTTTTTTTTTTTTTTACCACCTACAGCTCAGACAAGGGCCTAGTAACTAGAATGTGCAAAGAACTGAGGAAAAAAGTGCTCCTCAAAATCAAAGACCCAGTTAAAAAATGGGCAATTGAAATGAATAGTCAGTTCTCAGAAGAAGTACAAATGCCCCACAAATACATGAAAAAAAAAAACGTTCAACATCCTTAGTCATTAGACAAATGCAAATCAAATCAACACAACGATAATATCTTACCCCAGTAAGAATGACTTTTATCAAGAACTCAAAAAGTAATAGATACTGATGAGGATGTAGGGAAACAGGAACCCTTTTACATTGCTGGTGTGACTGTAAACTACTACAACAATTATGGTAAATACTATGGAGAGTCCTCAAAAAGTCGTAAAACTAGATTTTCCATTTGACTCAGCGATACCTGGTCTGCACATTGTTCCAGAAGCATTAAAAGCAACATATAGCATAGATGCATGAATACCCATGTTTATAGCACAGCTAACAACTAAATCATGGGAGATGCTAAAATAAATATCCAGCAAGAGACAAACAGATAAGGGAAATGTGGTATATGTACATAATGGAGTACTACTCTATCACAAAGACAGGTAGATTTGAGTCATTTGCACAAAAATGGATACAACTTGAGAAGATCCTGCTTAGTGAAGCAAATCAGACTCAGAAGGTTAATTATTGCATGGGCTCTAATATTAGAAACACATGTGACTCTTTCAAACGGGTCAAACGGGTGAGATGTTGGGAGGTTGGGGGTTGAGGAAGGGAGGATAAGAAGGGGTGGTGATGGGAACGTGAAGTTGATGTGACATGTATGTACACAAAATTCTCAAGTTTAATGTTACCATTATGTACCACAAATTCATACTAATAAAAATGGTGAAAAAAGAAAATTTACTTGAAATAGATGCTCAAAACAAATGTAGATTTCTTTAAAAGAAAATTCAGACATGTATAAAATTTGAACTCAGATGATGGCTATTTGAGCATGTTGTCTTATTTGATTTAGCTATCTATCTTAGTAGATATAATCCAATCTGTCATAATTTGTTGTGTATTTCAAAGTAAATTGTAAACATCAGTATATTTCACCTCACCCTTCAATGTAAGTAGAAATATCATTAGAGTTTGACACTTGCTATAAGTTTTTCCCATAAATTATTGTTTTTTATTAGTATGTTTTTGTGATACATAAAAATAATAACTTGCAGTTTGAGTAATTGATGCATGCATATATCCCATCCTGACACCCATCTTGATCATTTTTCTTCCCTTCCCGCTTCCCACCCTCCCACCTGCTCCTACAACTCCTTTCCATCTCCATAGTCTTTCTTCCTATTCTCTCCCACGACTTTTTTACGTTGTTATTTTACTTTTTATCATTTGGCTTTCTCATATTGGAGAAACCATGTGATATTGAACCGTCTATGTCTGGTTCATTTTACTAAGGATGATGTTCTCAATATGCATCTATTTTCCTACAAATGACTCCAATTTATCTTTATGGCAGAGTACTACTCCATTGTGTAAATAGATCACATACACTGGCTACTTCTAACATTCAGCTATTGTGAGTCGTGTTGCTATGAATTCGGTATGCATGTATTGCTGTTGTATGATGAATTTAACTCTTTTGGGTAAATACCCAAAAGAGGTATGGCTGGGCTAATGGAATATCTATATTCAGTTTTTGAGAAATCTCCATACTTCTTTCATAATAGTTATATCAGTTTACGTCCCACTAACAGTGTAGAGGAGTTATGTTTTCCTCACAACCTTGATCATATGTTGGGGTTTTTTTTTGGGGGGGGGTGTTCTTGATACCCACCAATCTTCCTGGAACAAGAAAGAATCCTTGCATTGATTTGATTTGCATTTCTCTTATGCCTGAAGATGCTGAACATTACTTCATGTACTGATTGATCATTTGTACTACTTCTGAGAACTGTCTATTCATTTCAGTTGCTCATCTCTGATAGGGTCTTTTATTTTGGGGAGTCTGATTTTTCCAGTTCCTTGTGTATTCTAGACAACAGCCTCTGTCCAAGGAGTTGCTGGCAAATTTTCTTCCCAATCTGTCGCTTCTCTTTTCACTCTGTTGATTATTTCCTTTGCTGTGCAGAAGCTTTTTCAATTTGATATAATTCCATCTTTTGATTCTTGGTGTTATCTCATGTGCAATATGTGTTTTGTTGAGAAAGCCCTTTCCTATGCCTGTGTCTTCAGGAATTCTTTTTTCTTTTTTATCTCCCACCACAATGTTTCCACTTTAATATCTAGATTTTTGATCCATTTTCATGTGGTTTTGTTACATGGTGGAAAATGTGGGTCTAGTTTTACTTTTCTGGATGTGCATAACAAGTTTTCCCAGTATCATTTGCTTTAAGAGGCTACCTTTTCTCCACATATGTTTTTGGTCCCTTTAAGATCATATGGTTCAGGGTGTTCAGGGTTGACTCTACTTTCTCAGTTCTGCTGCGTTGGTCTACCAGTTTTCCTGATAATACCATGTGGTTTTCACTACTTTTGCTTTATTGTTTAACTTGATGTCTGGTACTGTGATGCCTTGTGCTTTTGTCATTTTGCTTAGGGTTTTTTTTTGGCTATTTTACTTCTCTTCTGGCTCCATATACATTTTAGGATCATTTTTTCTAGTTCTGCGAAAAGTACTATTTATATTTTGATAGGAATTGCATTGAATCTGTAGCAGTTTGGGTAATATGACCATTTTGTCAATATTAATTCTTTTGGTCTAGGAAGAGGAGATATCTTTCTATTTTCCAGTATATTTTTACATTTCTTTTTTTGAAGTACTAATGTTTTCATAAGAGGTCCTTCATGTCCTCAGTTGATCCCTAGGTTTTTACTTTTCTTTGAGGCTACTGTGGATGGAATTGTTTTTCTGATCTGTTTCTCTGTGTTTTCATTGCTGCTGTACAGAAATGTTAGTAATTTTTTGTGTACTTACTTATAACCTGCAATATGGCTGAATTTGTTTATTAGTTTTAGTCTTCTGTGTAAAGGATCATGTCATTTGCAAATAAAAATAGGTAAACTTCTTCCTTTCCTATACATGTTCTCTTTATTTCTCTCTCTTGCTTCACTAAGGTATCATGGACTGTGTTGAACAGGATTGTTGAGGGTCGACACCCTCGTCCTGTTCCTGGTTTTAAGGAAAATGCTTTGAGTTTCTCCCATTTAGAATGATGTTGGCAGTAGGATTATCATAAATTGCTTTTGTCGGCTTGAGAAAGATCTTTCTATATCTATTTGAATCAAGGCTTTTATCATGAATGGATGTTGGATTTTGTGAAAGGCTTTTTCTGCATCTATTGAGATGATCATGTGATTTTTGTCCTTGCTGTTATTTGTGTGGTATGTTACATTAATTGATTTACATATGTTGAAACATCCTTGAATTCTTGAGATGAAGCCAAACTTGGTGATGGTGTATGATTTTTTAGTAATTGTTGCATTTTATTTGCAAGTATCTTGGTAAGAAATTTTGCATTCATTAAAAAAGATGGCCTATAGATTTCTCTCCTTTTTTGTGAAGTGTTTATCTGATTTGGAATCAGGTTAATACTAGCTTCCAAGGAGAAGTTTGGCAGTGTTCTTTCTCCTTTAATTTCACAGAAAAGTTAAAAAAGTATTGGCACTGGTTCTTCCCTGAAGTTCTGACAAAATAAATTCTGTGGCGAATCTGTCAGGTCCTGGGCTTCTGTTTGTTGGTAGATTTTATTGTTGCCTCAATTTTATCTTGGTTATTTGTCCATTCGTGGCTTTTATAATTTCTTGGTTCAATTTTGGTATCTCATATGTGTCTAGGGAGTCTATTGATTTCTGCTGAGTTCTTTGATTTATTGGAATTTAAGTTAATCCTCTGGATTTCTGTGGTTTCATCTTTTTCATTTCTAATTGCATTCTTACAGTTTTTTTTCTTCCCTTTTTGCGTGAGTTCGGCTAGAAATTTATCAATCTTATCTATACTTTCAAAGAACTAAGTCTTTGATTCATTGATTTTTTGTAATTTTTTAGTCTCTATTTCAGCCACTTCATCTCTGACCTTTATAATTTCTTCCTTCTACTACTTTTAGTTTGGGTTGTTCTTTTTTCTCTAAGGCTTTGAGTTTCATTGTTCGATTATTTATTTCATATTGCTCTTATTTTAATTTGTGCATACATAGCTATACATTTCCCTCTTATTACTGTTTTCATTGTGTCCCATAGATTCTGATATAATATGCTTCCATTATTGTTTGACTTCAGGAAGTCTTTTATGTCTTCCTTGGTTTCTTCTGTGATTCATTTCTATAATGTGTTATTTAATTTCCATAAACTTGTACAGTTTCTGTACTTTATTTTTCTGTTGATTTCTAGTTTCATTCCACTATGTTCTGAAAGTATGCAGGGAATTATTTCACTTCTTTTGCATTTAATTAAGAAGGTATTATGTCCAAAAATATGGTTTATTTTTGAAAAAGTCTCATGTGCTGCTGAGAAAAAGCTGTATTCTGTTGGTTAGATGGAATACTCTATAGATATCTGTTCAGTCCATTTGTTCCAAGCTGTGATTTAGTTTTGATACTTCTTTGTTGATTTTTCATCTGGTTGCTATGACTGGTGACAGTGGGGTATTGAAGTCCTGTACTGTGATTGTATTGGAGTCTATTTGACCTTTCATGTACAGTAGTTTTGTTTTATGAACTTGAATGTGCCAACGTTGGGTGCATATATATTTATAATTATGGACTCTAGCTACTCAATTGTTTCCTTTACTGGTGTAGAGTGACCATCTTTGTCTCTTCTGATCTGTTTTGGGTTGAGCTCTGCTGTGTCTGAGAATAGTACAACTGTATTCGCCTCTTTTCAGGCTCCAGTTGCATGTAGCATTTGTTTACCTTCTATCTGTGTGCCTCTTCATGAATGAAGTGTGACTCTTATAGGCAACAAGTGGTTGGCTGCTTTGATTCCATCTGCCAGTCTGTGTCTTTTGATCAGTGAGTTAAGACTGTTAGCATTGAGAGCTATTACTGTAAAATATTGGCCAAATCCTGTCATTGTCTTGATTTTTTCAGTGCTGGTTCTTTGGATTTTCTTTTTGTTAATTCTTCTGTTTTGATGTTTCCTTCCCGCTAACTTCTTTGGTGTTGCTATTCTCTTTGTCTCGGTCTAAGATTCTCTCAAGTATTTTCTGCAAAGCTGGTCTGTTGTCATGTGTTTCTTTGAGGTTTCTTTGTCAAGAAAAAAATGGTATTTCAATTTTCAGGGATAACCTTGCTGGATACAACAGCCTGGGTTAATACTTTCCTTTAGAGCTTGAAAATTTTCATTTCAGGCTCTCCTGGCGTTTAAGGTTTGCATTGTGAAATCCACGGTTATTCTGATGGGCTTTCTTTGGTAGAAAATACATGTTTCTCTTTCTGTTTTTAAAATTCTTTTTGAGTTGAATTTCTTGAATTTTGATTATCATGTGACCTGGCAAGGTTTTCTTTCTGGTCAATGTTCTTGGTGTTCTGTATGCAACCTTTATCTCAACATTAATTTCTTTTCCTAGATTTAGGAAATTTTCTGCCATGATTTCAGTGAATTAGTTTTTTACACCTTACGTGCTGTTCTCTGCTCTTTCACACCCATAATTTTGAGTACATTGTTTAATTCATCAACTTTGTTGTCTAGGTCTGGTACTCTGTTCTCACAATGCTGGAGTTGGCTTCCCATGGCTTCAATTGAATCTTTCTTTCTTTCTTTCTTTCTTTCTTTCTTTCTTTCTTCCTTTCTTTCTTTTGACAGGGTCTTGCTCTGTAGTCCAGCATGGACCTGTATTCACTATGTAGCCTAGGCTCGCCTCAAACTCATGGCAATTCTCCTGCCTTAATCTTCCAATTGTTAGGATTACAGGTGTGTGCCACACACCAAGCTTATGTGGTGCTGAGGGAATTGAGCCAGGGACCTTGTGCCTTCTATGCAAGTGCTTTAACCACTGAGGTATCTTCCCACCCCTCCAAATGAATTTTTCATATGCTGAATTTCACCTTCATTTCTTTTCAGATTTTTTTACTATGCCAAAAGGTTCCTTCTTACCTTGCGTTGCCTTGTTTTCCTCAGCCAGATTTTTGTTTGTGTCTTCTATAAATTCACTAAACTTTTTGTCAACTAAGACCATCATGTGTTTAGTAAATCCCTCATTACATTTGCTAAACATCTGCTGCTTATGTTTAAATATGGCATGTTTAAACTGATTGGTCACTTGGTCCAATTTTTTTTTTTTTTACTTCCTTTCTTATAAGTTCCACTATTCTAGGGACCATGATATCAGCTTCAGGGGAGTTAGGTGTTTCTGTGGGTGTCTTATTGCCTAGGTCTTTTTATAATTCTGCTACAAAGAATTGTAGATCAGTTAAGATGAAAAAAATTCTGTCTCTAAAAGAACAATTGAGCTGAGTCCAAAAATGTTCAATGAGTTGAATTATTTGGATAAGTAGTCTCTTTGCCCATCCTGTGGTGTTTGTGGCCACTGTCTACCAGTTATGGGTGATAGGAGAGTAGCATTTGGCTATCCAGCTGTGGTTCTCTGCTCTTCTTTTTTGCTATGTGTCTCCTGATGCCATCTGTCCCCACCCTTCCCATGCCCAAATCTGCTGAAGTGTGTCTTGCCTGAGGGACTTTGCTCCAGTGGTCAAGCCAAGGCATTTCTCTGAACATGCATGAGAGCCAAAGGCCCAGTGAGTTCCGTGATTGGAGTATGCAGCAAGGGGGACCTAACAGTCCAATGGCCTCTAACTCATCTCATACACACCCAGTTCCTTTGGCAAAACTCTTCTGTGTGTACTGGCTTCTCTTTCTGGTGGATGAAGTATCTGTCCTCTGCAAACTGCTCCCACTGTGTCATGAAACATTCACAGGGTCAGCAGCTTGTCTTCCTATCTTTTATACCATCTCCTTTCCAGGAACTAGTTCAGAGTGTCCCCAAAGTGCTTGATGTGTGACCTCTCTGTAGCTCCTGTTATCCAAAACAGTACAGACTTGGACTCTTTTCAAAATAGTTTTCGGGTAAATCACTTCCTAGTTTGGTGCTATTGACAGCAGCTTCTTCTGAGCTGGTCTGCTGAGCTACATGGAGATTTTTTTTTCAAGGGGACAGCTCAGTGTGTTTCTAGTTTGTGTTTCCTTTAGGTTTGCTTCCCTGGAGGCCTGTGTTTCCCAGCTGTTATTTATCTCTGCAACTCCCAACTCTGTGAGTTTGCCTCACCCTGTAGCTGCTCATGGCCTTTCCCAAGTGGCTTAGGGTGGCTTCCCTGGCTGGCATATTCATCAGCCTCTGACACTACTTCGAGGTTTCTAACTTCCTGTGGCCTTCTTGGTGCTCTTCTCTGTATTTAAGCTAAGTTGAACAGAGAGTTTTTTAAATATACCTCAACTTTTTGGATGGGCCTGTGAGGAGCCACTGAGTAAGATGAATCTTACTTGATTACCATCTTGTCTGGAACTCCCCCGCTACAAATTTTTAAGGTAAAATTTACATACAATGAGATGCCCAAATATATATTCTTTGAATTTTGACAAATGCAAACACACCTGCGTAACCTAAACCTCTCGCCAAATGAAGAGCCTTATCATTGCCTTCATAAAGTTCTCAAATGCTCCCCTAAACTTCCCTAAGACAATCTTTGGATCCACTTCCCACTTTGAAGCTACTCTTTTGGTTTTTTGCTCTTTTGCTTTGTTTTTGCAGTACTGAGGATTGAACTATTGGATTCGATGGAGCTACAGGCCTTGACCCCTGCCCGTGGGGTTTAGAACTCATTTTGGTCCTGTTGTTTTCTATTCTCCTATTCCTCCCTTTTGGAATGTGAACATTTACTCTGTGTCATTGTATGTTGAAAATCCTTAACTTTTCTTTGATTTTTACAAGGGCTCACAACTAAGAGTTTGTCTTAAGTGTCAGAGGAGACTTTAGACTTGGACTCTTTTAGCAGTGCTGGAACTGTTATGACTACAGAACTCTCAGAGAAAGACTAAATGCACCGCATACAGAGGTGGATGTGAGTCTTTTGGGGACCAGAGAAGGCGTGCTATGGGTTGGATCTGCCCCCCAAATCCCCTGTGTTTGGATGTAGTGAGGTATCTATGGAATCATGCGCTCTCAAGAGGTGGGGCCTGGTTGGAATTGGCAGAACACTGGAACAGGAGTTGGAAGGGTAGCTCCACCCTTCCTCCCTCACCTCGCTTTCTGTCTGCCATGCTGTGAAAAACTTTTCTCCAATTAGATCTCTCCCGTGTACTTCCAGCATTGCCAACTGCCCATGAATGGACTGTGTGAGACCTTCCAAACCTATGAGCTAAAATAAATGTTTCCTCTCTTAATTTGTAAATGTCAGGTTTTCTATGCTAGCAACAAATAAGTAACTAAGACACTGGGTCCCACTCCCAGCTACATACTTCCAACCGGGCCCCAATGCCTAATGGCACAGTTAGCTATTGAACTCATTAGTGATTGAATCTACTGATGAGTACAGTGCCCCCACATTCTAATTACTTTCCAAACAAATGAGATTTTAGTAGGGAATTTTTTTTTTATCTAAACCATAGCAACATCTGTAATACCAGCACTCTGGGAGGCTGAGGCAAGAAATTTGGCAACTTACCCACTTTGTGAGACACTGCCTCCAAAGAAAAAATAAAAATTTTAAAAAAGGGCTGTGAGCTCACTGCAAATGCTCTGGCTTCAATTCTCAGTATCACCAAAAAATTGTACATACTGTGTTTATATGAAGTTATATATCAGAGAAAATTAAATTGTAGTGGTTGCTTGTAGGATAGGAATGATACTGAACTACCTCCAGAAGAGGACAGATGATAAAGTAAATAATATGCATGCATAAGTCTTTAAAACTACACTAATGTCTGTAGCTGATAATGCATAAAAACATAATATGGTTTAATGGATGGGTACAGGCATGGGAAGATGGAATGGGTGATAAGAGAGGAAATAGTAAAACGCTAATTGTAGGACCAAGATTAATATTATGATCATTTGTGGACAATTCTGTCCACATCTCTTTTTGTTTAAATTTTTTGTGATAACCTGTTATGGAGAAGAACAAAAAAATAATACAGGTGCTAAGGAAGACTCTGGCAAACAAACACATTTGTCTTTCTCTGTTCCTGAGATAGGCTCATGTGGAAAAAAAGCACAAAACTTTAGTATTCTTATTTCTTTTTTTTTGTATTCTTATTTTGTCCATGCAACAAATTCACTAAAGACTCTGCCTCATCACCTTAGAATTTAGAATTGAGGTAACTGTCACAAAAGATGCATTAACACATTTCTATTTGAATTAAAAAGAAAGTCAGACTAAAAAACAATTTAAGTCTCATTTAACAATCATTTTTTAATACTTTATAAATATTACAAGCTAAACAAGCTACTACTAAGTGAAAATATCAACAAGTGTTATTACTGGTCAATTGATAAGTTTATTGGTATAATTTCCAGAAACCTAGAAAGGGAATGGCTCCAGTGAAGGAGTAATAAATCTTTTTTTTAAGTTAGGTGGGGTATGGGTATTTTTATTAATTTGCTTTCAACAATTTGAATAAAAATAAAATCAAGTACTCAGATAATAGGCCATAAAAACATCTCTAACAGACCACTATATAGTTTGTGGCAAGCAAATTAGAAAAAGTTGAAATAATTCAAGCACATTGCTTTCACAATGCTCTTTCTCTTCCCATCTTCTTATATTTTTGTGTATTTTTTCCAGTGTTTATATTTATAAAATAAAAATATAAACCGAATTGGTGCTTAATTGTCTCATTCTGGCAACAAGTAGTATTCATCCAGCCATAAGTGAAAGAAAAATTTCCAGTTCATTCCAGGGTGCATTTTCAATGAAAACTTGCTCTTAACATTTTCCAGGTATGTACCCAAATGCACAAAAATACTTTTAAAAGCAATTTTATACTAATAATGATAGTAGCAGTAATAGTCCAGAGTAAATGGTTAATAGCTAAAACCTGATGTTTACAGACATTTTTGAAATTTTTGTTTTATGCCAAGCACGGTAAGACCTGTAATCTTTACGCTCATGCTGATGCGGGAGGATCGCAGGCTCTAGTGCAGCCTGCGTAATTCAGTGACTTAGTGAGACCCTGTGAATGAATGAATGAATGAATGAATGGGGATCCAGCTCAGGACAAAGGCCCTGGATTTAATTCCTGATACCACAAAAAGGTAAAACCACAGACTCACAGCTTAAATGACAGAAATTTATTTTCTCATGGTTTTAAAGGCTAGCACTCCAAGATCACATTGCCAGCGTAGTCAGTGCCTTGTGGTGATGATCTTCCTGATTTGTAGGCAGCTTTCTTCTCCTAGTCCTCCTATGTTCTCCAATAGTGGCAAGGAAGGTTGCCACAGGGAGTGAGCAAACTCTTATAAAGTTACTTTTATTGTTGCTGTGACAAAATACCTGGTTTGCACAACTTAAGGGAGGATTTATTTTAGCTGAAAGTTTCAGAAGATCACAGTCCATTCGTGGATGGCCACAACAGAAGAAGCACACGGCAGAGGCAGAGGTGGAGGCAACTTCTCAAAGCATTGCAAACAGGAAGCCAAGTCCTGGAGGAAGGGAGGAAGTAACAATATATGATCTGCCTCTTCCAGGTTTAAGCCCCTAATTCTACCACATGCCTGTAATCTATATCTACCACATGCCTGTCTTTCACTACACGCCTATAATCCACCACATGCCTATAATCCAACCCTCCAGACCAGGCCCTTATCTCCTAACAGCACATGATTCTATAGATAATCCATAACATCCAGATACATAATACATTTGAGGGACATTGCAGAATCAAACCACAATATAAAGTCATTTATAAAGGTCTTTTTTATGGACCTAGTCCCATTTTGAAGGCCTCACCTTCATGACCATACCTAAACCTAATTATCTCCTAGACATAAGTATCCAACTACTCTATGTCATGACTTAGAGTTTCAACATATATTTTGGAGCGAGGTTGGGAACACAATTCAGTCTACAGTAGATTTTTTTGAGACAGGGTCTTGCTGTATAGACCAGGCTGGTCCTGAACTCATTACGTAGCTCAGGCTGGCCTTGAACTCACAGCAATCCTCCTGCATCAGTCTCCCGAGTGCTGATAATACAGACATGTGCCACATTGCACAGCGTATGTGGTGCTGGGGAATTGAACTCAGGGCCTTGCACTTGCTAGGCAAACCCTCTAACTGCTTTGCTAGTTCTCCAGCTCCCACAGTAGATTTTTTAAAGCATAAAAACATATAGTATTAAACTATGTGTGGTGGCTCACACCTTTAATCCCAGCTACTAGGGGGGCTGAGGCAAGAGGATCATGAGTTCAAGGGCAATATAGACTTTCTAGAGACACTGTCTCAAAAAACAAAACAAAAAAAGACATTAAGATAAAATTTAATTTTGGAAGTATAGAATAATATGGAGAATCTTCAAAAACCTGAAAGTAGAACTACATATGATTCAGCAATTCCACAATTGTGTATATACCCAAGGGAGGGGAAGTCTTTATGCCAAAAGATTCTTATACTCCTGTGATTGTTGCAGCACTTGCCACAGTAGCCAAAATATGATATCAATGCAGATGTTCCTCAGTAGATGAGGGGATAAACACTATGTGGTATATTTACATAAAGAAATACTACCCAGCCATTAAAAAAGAATGAAATCCTATCATTTTCAGCAGCATAGATAGGACTGGAGAATGCCATGTTGAGTGAAATAAGCCAGAAATCGAAGGACAAATGTATATGTCCTCACTTCCCTACAGAAACAGGTAAGTCAACCTTGTAGAAGTATGGTATAGAAGAACGGTCATTAGAGATTGGAGGACAGGAAGAAAAAAATTAAGAAAAAATAGAGTTTATACCACAGCTATTTCCTCTAATTCTATAGTAGTTGTATATTTCCATGTATTTGTATGGTTTCCAAATTTTTTCTTGTTATTGATTCTGCTTTTGCCACACTATGGAGAAAACATACGTGATATGATTTCAGGTTTTTTAATTTGTTGAGACTTGTTTTGTGGCTTATCATATGGCCCACTCCAGAGGCTGTCCCAGATGCTGATGAGGTAGCACCACTTCGTGACTGGCCACCCATTCTTTCCTCACTCATCTGTAGAGCCACGCGCGTCAGACATCAAGTTTTCGTACAGAAGCATGTGAGTCTATTTCAGCCAGTCTGTTCTCTTTTTTTGGCTTTTTTGCCTTGTTCGCCTACACAGGAACCACACCACATTGTCTAAGACACGCAGCCTTTGTAATAATCTTGCCATCTAGTCTCTCCACCTTGTTCTTCCTCAACATTGTCTTGGCTGTTCTCTGAATTTCAGAATGAGTTTGTTGAATTTTATTGAAATCTCTTTTGGGCATCTGGAGATTAAACTACTTTTCTAGCAAGCACAAGGCCCTGAGTTCTATTTCCCAGCACCACATAAGCTGGGAATGGTAGCACAAGCTTGTAATCCCAGTATTGGGGAGGCTGAGGCATGTCGCTTACTGTGACTGGACTACAAGTGAGCATAGAACCAGCCTGGACTACAGAGCAAGATCCTGCCTCAAAAAATAAAAATTAAAACAAAAATAGAAAAATCTCTTGGGTTTGTTTTTAATTTGCACAGAATCTATATGTAGATTAATTTAAGGAAAATATGACTTTTTGTACTAGATACTAAACCCAAGTCCTTTTCACTGAGCTACATCTCCAGCCAGATTTGTTTTTATTTTTTAATTTATATTTTGAGACAGGATGTTGCCAAGTTGCAAAATTGCCCAGACTGGGCTCAAACCCGTGACCCTCCTGACTCAGCCTCACAGAACGCTAGAATTACAGGTTTGGACCACCATGCCCAGTTGGAAAATATTTTTATGGTATTCAGATTGCCAATTCATACATATTGTTGAAGTAAATACAGCTGGTTTACCTTCAAAAATGCATCCTCTGTTTCTAGCGTAATACTGACTTTTTTTTCCGGGTCAGAAAAAAATATGCTCAGATAAAATAACCCACTGGAATATAGCTCAGTGGTAAAGTACTTGCCTAGTATGCTTGAGCTCCTAGATTCAATTACAAAAAAAGAAAAAATGTCCATTCTGTTCTCCTTTGCTGCTAGGAGAAGCTCTCGTTGTTCAAGTGCAAACTCTAGAAGTCTTTGAAAAGGGTTAAAAGGGACCTGCCTAGAGGGGAAGACTGCCTCTCATTCATCCCCGCCTTCCTGTACTTCTTGTGCAAATAAGTATTCTTCACAGCTCTTTCTCTGAGGTACTAGGGAAGGAACCTAGGGCCTTCACATTAAGCTACATCCCCACCCCCTTTTATGTCTTTTGAGGCAGGGTCTCACTAAGTTGCTAACTTGGTCAGGGTGGGTTTGAATTTGTGATCTTGCTGCTACAGCATCCAGACTGCTGGGATTACAGGCACACACCACCACTTCTGGCTTCTTCACAATTATTAAAAGCATGCCTTCAGAGCTCATCACACGGTCACTGCCTCTGCGAGGAACCTTCTCATTTTCAGGGTTACTACAATGTCTCCTAAATCGTCTCAACCACCTCTTCCCTCTGATCCATGCACTATGTCACACGTCGAGAGTGATCCTTCTAAAACTCAGTTTGATCATTTCGCTACTCACCTTAAAACTCTCTTAATGGTACGGTTGCCTTCAAAAGTGATTCTTAAATCTGACTGCACCAGAAGCAGCTGGAGAGGTTGGAAGAACTATTTATTTTCACAAAACAGTCTAGAACTGATTGAATTTGAATTATGGGAGTGTCTAACAATTAGTAATTTCAAAAAACACTTCCTGGTGATTCTGATTTACCATGAGGTTTTGGAACCCTGGCCTGTACAATAAAGGGAAAGTTCTTATTTTCTTCTTTGGCACTGTAGGAGTGCTACACCACTGAATTATTCCTCCAGCTTTTTTTAGTTTGAGACAGTTTCTCGCTAAATTGCCCATGGTGGTCTCAAAGTTGCAACTATCCTGACTCAGCCACAGGAGTAGCAGGGATTATAGGTGTGTCCCACCACACCTGGCCCAAGTTCTTTAATGAGCCATTTAAAGTTCTGTGGACTGAATTATGTCCCCTAAGATCTATATACTGAAGCTCTAACCCCCAGGACCTCAGAATGTGACTATATTTGGAGATTAGACATTTGAAGAGGTATTTGGGTTAAAATGAAGCTGTTTAGATGGGCTCTAATATAATCAGACTGGTGTCCTATAAGAACAGGAGAGTAAGACATAAAAAGAGACATCAGAGGTGCGTGTACACAAAGATGATGTGAAGACACAGCAAGGCGAAGGCCACTTCCAAGCTGAGGACAGAGGTTTCAGAAGAAGCTAAGCTTTCCCACACCTCCATCTCAGATTCCAGCCTCCGGGACTGAGACTAATACATTTATGTTGCTTAAGCCACACAGCCGCTGGCATTTTCTCATGGAAGTCCAAACAGACTAAGATAGCGAATCCTATCCTGACCCTGAAACTCTTCTCTAGACCCCCAGGTCTCTGTCAGATTTGTTCCATCCCCCCATCATCACACACCCATACCTCTACCACTTAGTACATTTTGAGACCTTGGGTAACCTAACCTCTCTGTCCCCAGTATTTCAATCTGCAAAGTGGGAATAACAAATTACTTCCCTCCTAGGGCTGTAGGAGGAATGTGATCATCTTTTGTTAAATATTTTACATATATTTGTTAAAGAATCGGTTTTGTCCAGGGTTTTTATGATAGGTAAAAGGACCCCTGCAATGGGATTTTGCAGTATAGAGGAGAAAGTTTGGGTTCAACTCCAAATGCAGCAAGAAAAAGTGGAAATATATAGCCAAGGAACAGCCTGGGAGTCAGCAGATAGAAAATTACTAAGAGAAAATATCCAAACGAGAGGAATTCTTGCCAGTTAGACTCAACAGGATCTTTTTGCAATTCTGGGTCTTGAACCTACTACCTTCATACATCCCCAGCCTTTGTTAGTGGCTTATGTTCGGACAGCATCTTGCTGAGTACCTAACTTGCTAAGGCTAGACTCACATTTGTGACTCTCCTGTCTCAGCCTCTCCAAGTACTAGTGTGTGCTACCATGTCTAGCAACAGCATTCTTGGTCAGGGTGGGCTTGAATTTGCCAGAGTGATGAGTAGGAGATGAGGAATTTAATCATGGAGGAGAAAATTTGGGTTCAGCTCCAAATATAGCAAGAAAACGTGGAAATAAGTAGCTAAGAACAAGGTTGGTTCTGAGGATGAACAGATACGGAGGGTGGGGAATTCTACTGAACAGACTTGAGATTCTGTCTAAAAGGTGCTAAGTGAACCTACAACAAAGCCTAATGTTGGAGCCTAGACAGAAAGAATACCTGGACAGAAGAGTCTTGATCAGGTTTGGTCGTGAAGGATCTCTGTTACTACCCAACACAACTAACAGAATATGAACATCACAAATATTCAGTAAGCATAAGGGGCTACACTCCAGTCATAAGGCATTAACTGCCATTTCCCCAGGAGGGTATTATTTTGTCCCACTTCAACTGAGGGCAAACCCTCAGTAAATGCTAGCTATTATTACTCATGCTGATTTGTCACTTAGTAAGGCTTTTACCCAAGGCTTCCCCTAGCCAACACTTGGTTATCCCTAAAGACTAATGTCTAAACAGGATGTAGTGCAGCATACCCATCCCGGTTAATTAGGAGTTTGAAGCAATGAGATTGTGAGTTCAAGGCCAGACCATGCTACAAGGTGAGATCCCCTATTAAAAAAAAAAAGACTGAAGTCTTTGAGGACTGAGATTATAGTTCATTGATAGACAGCTTGTTTATCATGCATGTGAGCATGTGTGAGGCCCTGGGTGCCATCCATAGCACCACACATACCCACACACCCACACCCACACGACACATTTTAGTGAAGACAGCTCTGATCTGGGTCCCACAACCCTTTTCAGTGTTTGCCTCCAGAGTGTGAGAAGCCACTGCAAGAATTTAGGGAGGCGTGTCTTGACCTGCCTTGAAAACCTACTATATACCAGGCACCCTTCTAGGTTCTGAATCAAAACAAGCATAAAAAAAAAAAAAAACCCTTAGGTCATAGGATTACTGAGAGGATTATGAGAGATAAGGTGTGTCAAATATTTTAGACAGTGCCTGACCTATGGTAAATGCTCTTATTATCATCCATGCTCAGGACACTCCCTTGAATGAATGAATCCATGCGGGTCTTTGGCCTCTGGCATAGTCTTCCTCTTTTAACACAAATCTTACTCCCATACTGGGTAATGACCTTTTGAGCATGCCAATCTCTCTGTTGGCCTTCAACTCCCATAGCTTTCAAATCCTCCCTACTCCAGAACCATGGTGACAACTCCCTGATCTTGTGGAGTTGTTGGCCTTTTGCACACTGAATACATTGGATATAACCATAAGGATAGATTAGAATACAGAAAGCCCAAGTGTAATTTTCCATTCGCTTGAGATGAGGATGTACTCTTCTGTCCTCACTCCAAAAAAACAACAAATCTCTTCTGTATGACCTGATTCCTGGAAGATAAAGGCAGAGAAAGGAAGGGAGGGCTGTCTGGAGATGCCAGTTTTACTAACACAAGATAAGGGCAGGCATTTTATAATGATATGAAGAGAGGAAATTAGAATTGCGGGCTTTCTGGCAGCAAGCCGGTAGTGACAGGTTAGATTCAGACTCAGGAGACTGAGAGGTAGATGCTGCTTACTGAATCTGCTCAACACTGTTTCCACAGAGGCTGTGCACACTGACCAATGAGTCAAGAGCAATTCTCTGTGGGTTTACACCCCTTCTGCCATCAGTACATCAAACCTATGGCTATGAAGACGAGAGCTGGAAGTTGGGGCTCACTCCACGCCCCTTCACTCAATGCAGCTCTGCTTTTTATCTACTATAGTTATATGAGCTTTAACTTACAACTGCTTTCACAAAAAGGATTCTAGGGCTAAACCACCGCTGTTCTCTTCGGCACATTTCACATTCTATAGGATTCATCTGCCACTGAGGTGTGGTGACTACCCTCCAAATTCCCCTCTACTTATCTACATCTCCGCTCTACTCTCCGAGGGCATGCCCTTTCTTCTGTTCAAGGACAATGCTTCCATTCATGCTTGATCCCATTTCCTTTCTCATTTCCTCTGAATTTTTATGCAGCCATTTTTCCTTTCTCCTATTGTGCGAACACATATTAAATTACCATTTCCAAGTATTGGTGGAACACTGGCAGTTTCAAATGCTTTCGGACTTTTTCTTCTCTAATTGTTCTTTCTCTTCAACCAAAAATTGCAGTAAAATAAGCTTGTACAGCTAAGATTAAGCTCTCCACAGATTGTTCCCTGACAAAGTCTGCAGGCTGTGGGCAGGGCCAGCCCAATGGAGAGAAGATGGAGTTTGCAGCCAGCGACAGTGCTGTAGTAGTGGTGCCGCCCAAGCCCTGTGGAGTTCATATCTTGCTAAAGGAGCAGTTTACCCCGGTTGCTGGGCATGGGGCTACAAGATTTAACCATTGCCCTGCTGGGTTTCGAACTTGTTTTGGTTCGGTTGCCTTTTATCCTCCTGTTCCTCCTTTTGGGATGGAAATATTTACCCTGTGCCATTGCATGTTGGAAGTGATTAACTCTCTGGTACTCACAGGAGCTCACAGCTGAAAGTTTTCCTTGTGTCTCAGAGGAGTCTTTGGACTTAGACTTTTTAGCAGTTCTAAGTGTTAAAACCTGACAATTCTTAGAGAAGGACTAAATGCATTCTTCATAAGGAGGTAGACATGAGTCTTTTTGGGGCTAAGGGTGAAATGTGGTTTAGATTAGAGTATCCCCTAAACCTCGTGTACCTATGGACACTGTATACTGTTGGGAAGCGGGGCCTGGCTAAAAGGAGCAGATTGGGCCCTGACCTGGAGGGCTGTGTGCTGGTTTTTTTTTTTTTTTTTTTTTGCCCTTCTGCCAAGACGTGGCTCTGTTCTACAGTGCCATGAGGAGCTCTGTATCTGGCTCTGGCCTCACCATGTGCTTTCACCATTTTTCCAGTCACATACCCATGAGTGGACTGTGACCTTCTAAAACTGTGAGCTAAAATAAATCTTTCCTCCCCAAAGTTGTGTTTAGGTACTGTGTCCCAGCAATGAGAATGTAACTAAGACAGAGTTATAATATTTACTCATGCTAGGCTATCATTCTATCACGAGATATATGTATAGGCCTAGGGGTTATAATTTTATTTATGGTGGTTACTTCAGGCCTTTAAGGAACGTGACAATTAAGCAAGACTTGAAGGAAGTGAAAGACAAGCCATGGAAATACAAATAAGTGGAAAATAAGCCATGGAAATACCAAGGGGCTGTGTTCTAGGAAGAGTGAACAACAAAAGCTAAAGGAACAAGGGGGAGATTTTTAGGAGATGAGGACAAAAAGGTAACAGGGATCAAGATTATATAGCATCTTTGCATTAGTTATCTATTACAAATTGCTTTGCATTGTCATCTTCCCTGTCATTGGAAGAAAATATTCCACAGCCACGACTTACAGGAAAAGTTTGGCTCATAGTTTCAGAGGATTCATTCCATGAGTTGGAAAGGTCCAAGCCAGAAATGAGATGGGGCATGTTCAGGGTGGTATGGTGGCCACAGACACAGGTTTGCTTACAACATTCCAAGGCTTCTATAGTCTGCCTCTTCAAACCTTTCCAAACTCTTCTCACAAACCAGTTTCATAGCCCCCTGAATCACATGCTGTCATGGACAGCAGTGATCCCACCCCTGGTACCAATATCTGCATTAGTCATCTTTCCCATCACTGGGAGTTATACTTGTAACTTAGAAGAGGTTTATTTTGCTCTCAGTTTTGGTGGATTCAGTCCATGATTAGTTGGCTCCAAGGCACAGGCATAGCAGAATGGCATAGTAGAGGAAAGCTGGATGTTTACCACATGGCAGCCAGGAAGCAGACAGAGAACGTAGGAGCCAGGGAAAAGACTGCATCCTTCTACATCAGGCCTCCAGTGGCTCACCACAAAGCAGGCCCCACCCCTTAACAGCACATTCAGCTACTAAATTCACCAATGGATAAACCCACTGTTGAGTATAGTGCCCCATGATCTAATTATCTTTTAAACATCTAAGACCTACCAGAGGTGTTTTAAACCATAACATGCATTCAGACTTAACTATTGAAAACAATAATACACATATATTTAAGAGTGTCTTGGCTAGGTAATTCTGGCTCTGGTTCTCAAGAAGTTAGAGTTATCTGAAGCCTGGGCCTGAAGAATTCTCTTCCAAGTTGGCTTACTCAAATGGTTGGCATACTGATGTTGGCTGTTAGGTAAGGGAGGGAGATAAAAAGAAGTGTAGAACTCAGTTTCTTACCATGGGGGCATCTTTACATCATGTTTGAGTATCCTCCTGATATGATGCCTGGCTTCTGTGGAGCACCCAATCCAAAAGAGAATGTCTTAGTATATAAGTTTGGGTTCCTTCAAAAGGCAGAATTTACAAAAATTACAACATAAAGGATCTATTTGGAAGGCTTACAAATCTGAGGATATAGTCCAATATGGCAGCCCGCTAGTGCGAGAGCTGGAGTGTCCGATGGTTGCTCAGTTGCAAAATAGGACAGCCATCTGGGACTGCAGGGCAGCCTGTGAGAGTCTGCCGTGGATCTTGGTTGTTTGAAAAACAGTAGTGAAGACCAGAGACTGAAAATCAGCAACAGGTAGACAGGTGCAAGTTGAGACTGGAGCGAGTCTACGCTGACCATCTGCGATGTGTAGAAAATCGGTGTCCATAGACAATTGTGAAGGCAAGAGCTTTCCTAGAAGAAAAAGCTGTAACAATCTCTCTTCTTCCCTTCTTTTATACAGTTTGAATTCCCAGCTGGGCTTCCCAGTTTGAGTTCCCAGTTCCCAGCTGGGCTTCCCACAACCAGGTTCTTCCCTCACTCGCTGGCCCACAAATTCCTGACACTATAATCCAGGCTGGTTCTCAATCCCTAAGCCAGGAGTGGTTCCTGATTGCCTCAAGTTGACATAATCACTCCAACTGTCACAGTCACACTTAGTTACTTTTTCATTGATATGACAAATTACTTGATACCCACAACTTAATGGAGGGAAGATTTATTTTAACTCATAGTTTCAGAAGGCCTCAATCCATTCATGGGCCAGTAATGGTAGAAGCATCTGGCAGAGGCATAGAGGACAGGAAGGCAAGTGAGGAAGGAAGGGCGGAGCCCCAGTGTTCTGTCTCTTACAGGTCATACACCCAGTAATGTGTCACATGCCTGTATTCTACTACATGTCCCCAATTCATTCTTCCTGTCCAGGCCCCACCTCTTTAAACAATTTTTTTTCTTTATTTTGTTTTTATTTACATATTGACTCCCTTTCCCCTTCTCACCCTCTCACCTCCTTCCCCCACTTTCCCTTTCTCTTCGCTTTCCACGATATTCATCTTCTGTATCTTTTGCAGTTTTTATGATTTGGTTTTCTCATATTAGAGAGACTATATGATATTTAGCTTTCTGGATCTGATTAATTTCACTGAGCATAATGTTCTCAAGGTGCATCCATTTACCTACAAATGACCCAAATTTGTTATTCTTAATGGCAGAGTAATACTTCACTGTGTATATATACAACATCTTCTTTGTCCATTCATCTGTACTTGGGCATATTGATTTCTTCCAAGATTTGGCTATTATAAATTGTGCTGCTATAAACATGGGTATACATGTATTACTATAGTATGATGACTTTCACTTTTTTGGGAAGATGCGCAAAAGAGGTATAGCTGAATCAAATGGGATGTCGATGTTCAGTTTTCTGAGGAATCTCCATACTGCTTTCCACAGTGGTTGTGCCAGTTTGCAGTCCCACCAACAATGTAAGAGGGTTCCTTTTTCCTCACAGTCTTGCTAGCATTTGTTATGTTTTGAGTTTTTAATAGCAGCTATACTTATGGGAGTCAGATGGAACCTCAGCATTGTTTTAATCTGAATTTCTCTGATGGCTAAAGATGTTGAGCATTTTTTATGTATTTATTGGCCATCTGGACTTTTTCTGAGAACTGTTTGTTTATTTCAGATTCCCATTCTTTGATTGGGTCCTTTATTTTGGAGAGTCTACCTTTTTTCAGTTCTTTGTATATTCTTGATAATAATCCTCTGTCTGAGGAGTAGCTGGCAAATATTTCTTTTTTCCCATTCTGTGGATGCTCTTTTCACTCTGTTGATTGTTTCCTTTGCTGGGCAGAAGATTTTTAATTTCATATAATCCCATTTGTCAATTCTAGGTGTTGTGGTTTGGATCTAGAATGTCCCCCCCAAAGCCTCATGTTCCCATGGATACTGCTAGAGTTGGGAGGTAGGGTCTGGCTGGAAGGGGTGTGTGCTTGACCTGGAGGGGTGTGTGCTGGTCCACACTTCTCTCCCAGTTTCTCTCTTTCACCATGATGTAAGGATCTTAGCTGCTGGAGCTCTGGCTCTGCCATGTGCTCCAACTATTTTCCAGCCCCCCCCCCCCCCCCCCATGAATGCACTATGACTTTCTGAAGCTGTCAGCTACAATAAATCTTTCCTTCCTAAGTTGTGGAGGTTGGGTATTGAGTCACAGTGACGAAAAAGTGACTAAGACACTTGGTGTTATCTCATGTGCTTTGGGTGTTTTATTAAGAAAGTCCTTGCATATGCCTATGTCTTTGAGGGTTTTGACTACTTTTTCTTCCAACAAGTTCAGTGTTTCTGTTTTAATGTCTAAGTCTTTGATCCATTTTGATTTGATTTTGATGCATGGTTAGAGTTGTGGATCTAGCTTCAATCTTCTGCATGTGGTTAGCCAGTTTTCCAACACCATTTGTTAATAACGCTATTTTTACTCGAGTGTATATTTTTGCAGGCCCCACCTTTTAATAGCACATGGTTCAATAGGCCTTCCACAATACCCAAATACATGAGACTTTTGGGGAACATTCCAGATCTAAACCATAACAGAGAACAAGGCAAAAACTACAATGCTTATTATGACCCTAATCTTCTAAGCCACGCACTATCATTTCCACTCTCTCTATTTTTTTTTCTGAGGTAGTGTCTCACTTTGTTGTCCTAGCTGATCTCAAACTCTTGGGCTCCACCTCTACCTTCCAAGCAGCTGAGACTACAGACATGTACTACCACACCTGGCTCACTTATACTGTATTCTATCAGCTATGCGTATGAACCCTGGCTCAATGTAGAAGACATCCAAGGGTATGACTAGCAAGAGTTGCAGATCATTGGTGATATCTTGGTAGCCAGCACCACTGCCTTTGTGGGTCATGATAAATATACAGACTTGGTGTTACAGGAATAGCACAGCAGTTAGAGAACTCACTTAGCAAAAACAAGGCCCTGAGTTTGCTTCCCCAGCACCACATAATCTGGGTGTGGTGGTGCACATTTCTAATCTCAGCACTTGGGAGGATGAGGCAGAAAGACAGTGAGACTCTGTCTCCAAAAAAAGATAGTAAATGTGTATACTCTACTTTGAGAGAAAGTGGGGTAAATGAAGTGCTCTGAGCAGAGAAATGATCTGTTTTAGATTTCAGCAGGATAACTGTGACTGTGGGTGAGTAGACTGGAGAGGGTCAAGGGCATAAGCTGGGAGAATAACAAGGCTATTATGGCAAAAGAAAATAGATTTGATGGAGTAATCATGGAGTGAAATCATGGTATTCTGGACATATTTTGAAGATAGAATGATAGTATTTTCCAAGATATTGCACGTAGGAGACAAGAGAGAGGAAGTAAAGGGGACTCCAGGAATTTCAGAGGAATTAGAAAGATGATGAGCATAATGTAGGAACATCAAACGTTATAATGTATGAAAAGAAACACACCTACACAAGTAGTCAAACAACACAGCAGAATGCACTGTGCTCCATAGCACAGGACCAAAGTTAAGTGTTATCTATAATATGTAAGATGAAAAAATTCTGAAGACAGATGGTGGTAACGGTTGCACAACACTATGTATGTACTTAATGCCCTGAGTGTACACTTAAAATGGTTCATATGGCCAATTTTACACAAATTTTATTACAATAAAATCCAGTCCTGTAAAAAAGAATTCAAGTGCTAGGGCTGGTGTGTGGCTCAGTGGTAGGAACATTTGCCTAGCATATATGAACTCTTGTGTTTGATGTCATGGGGGAAAAAGAAATTCAAGCACCAAAAGTATTCAGAAGATGAAAATGAGATAACCTTCACCTCAGCGGAAGAGAAACATCTTTGAGCAGGAACAGACTATTTACCTCAGCAGTCTGAACAACTTAGTGGAAGGCAGGAGAGATGGGAACAGGCAGGGACACAGTGAGTAGCTCTATTTTGTTAGAAGACAGAGTAGGGTGACACAGGGAAAGTGAATGTAAAATTAATGTGTTATAATATTATTCTGGAGGTAGAAAGCCTTATGCAGGTTGACCTTAAGACCAGTCTAAGGATGGAGAAGTCAGACTGGGTAACGCTCAGACAGATTTGTGACAGACAGCTGAGAGTGAATCATTCTTCTAGCTACCACGCAGCTAGTGGCATGATTTTGGGCAGTTCACCTAACTTCTCTGAACCTCAGTTTCCCCATGTGTAAATTGGGGATGATAGTCCCAGCTACTTGGGAGATGGAGGTAGGACAATCATTTGAATCCAGAATTTGAGCACAGCTTAGGCAACACAGTGAGACCCTCCTTTCGATAAAAAAGGGGGTGGGGTGAGGAAGGGAATAATGAATTAGTAAATCAGTGACAAGTAGACTCAGAAGAGATAATACCTTAGCAAGAGCTCAAAGACAAAAACGAAAATTCTTTTCCTTCCAAGTTCCCTTTTTGTGACGACAGCATCATTTGATAATGCAGGCAATACATGTGATCTCACCCTTGAAATGAAACACAGAGCTCATATCTCACACTAGCGTCTCACAGCCAAAGTTCCTGAAACAAAGATTTCTGTTGATCTGACAATCTTACAGCTTATTTGAAATCAACCCAGGGTGTTATCAGCATTTCATGTGCCAAGACCGTTTCCTTTCTACCTGCTCGCTCTCTTTATTAATTTTCCCGTCTCTCAATCCCAACCCCCACCCCATCTTCCCCTTTATGGTCTTTCCTTTTATCTTTCCCTCCTTGAGAGACAGATTCATTTCTTATCTCAGTTTCCTTGTTTATCAGCTGGGTGATAGTGTTGCAGTGATCCACTCTGAGTCTCAGCTTCCTCTGTAAAATGGGTTTATTGAGAGACTGCCTACCTTTCAGAATTGTCAAAATTACAACAAAGAACACGTTGTATGCGTCGCACAGTGCGTGCCTTACAGTAAGAACCCAACATCATTGTTCCCTTCTCCCATCTCGTTTCCAACCTTTTACCTCTATTCCTCAACCCCTCAGCCCCATGGTCCAGCCTTTAAAAGTCGTGGGAAAAAAACATTCCCGAGAATCTAAGAGGAAATGCACGAGCTAGGGGCGGGGACTGCGAGGTAGCCAGGACGCATGCGTGCCAGCTGGCTAAGGTTTTGGCTTCCAAAGCTGGGGGGGGGGGGGGGGGGGGGGGGGGGGGGGTAGTGGGTGAAGAGGACTTGGGTTTTTTTTTTTTTTTCTTTTTTTCTTGGCTGCCCCTTCCGGCTCCTGGAGGCGGCGGGATTTTGGCGGCGCCCCGAGCGGCTCGGCGCTCATCGGGGGACGCCGAGCCCGGGCGGGTAAGTTGGAAAATGGCGGCGCGGGGGAGGGGCTTGCGGGCGGGAGGCTGACCTCCAGCAGGGAGGTGGGGAGGAGAAGGCCAGTGGCGTGGCGCCGGCCCCGGAGACAGACGGACTGCGCCCCGAGCCTGCGAGTCCCCTCCATAAAAGCCCTTGGTGTTTTCTGACTCGGGTTCCTCTGGGGACCGGCCAGCGGGGGCAGGCTGCCGAGCGCGACGAGGGGACTTCCGTTTCCTCCTCCTAGGTAGGGGCCCGGCCGCCGAGCGGAGTGGGCCTCTCCCAGTTGGGGCTCGGGCCGCCCCTCTTCCGGGACCCTCCCTGGGACCGAGCTGGTCGCCGCTGGCGGCTCGGGCTGGCTTCTCGGCGCGGTGGGTATGGCTCCGGCGGGCTTCCCCTCCCTCCCCTTCCCCTCTTCTCCGTTCCTCTTCCCTCCCCGCTCTTCTCCCCACCTTCCCCTCCCTGCCCCTCCTCTTTCCACCCCTCACTTCCCTCCCCTCCCCTTCCCTTCCTTTGGGCCTGGCACTGCTAGGGAGGGCGGGAAGGCCGCGCCCATCCGTGGGGGATGCCCAGCTGGGGCTGGTTGCCCAGGCTCTGGGACAGCCTAAGGAAGGCGTGGGTAGGCTGGTGGCTTCTGCCCTTTGGGTCTGCCTCCCTGAACCCTGTGTCACCTAAGGTAAATAGAGTCAAAAAAGTTTTTTAGTGATCAAAGGGGCCCCCCCACACCTCAGCCCCACCCCAGCCCCACCCATCTCGTGCCTGTGGCGTTTATGGAGCTCGGTGAGTGTCTGGCAAGGGCATGTGAAACAGAAAGAATAAGGGCCCAAGAGCTTCCGGAACAGGAAATTAGCTAGTAATTCTTTGCAACCTTTCCTGCCCTGGTCACCTTTCAGCAGTATTGTGTAAAACCAAATGGCACTTTGACTTTCGGTTTCAGTATTTTAATTTAATTCACTTTTTTTTTCCTGAGGAAAGAAATCCTCTCCACCTTCAAAAAAAATTTTAAAATGTCAAAGCTTTGTTTAAAATATCAGATTTTAATCATCTACTACTTTGCCTTCCAATATTGTGTCACTAGCGCTGTCATAACTATACCTTGTTAATTACTCATGTAAATTTCCCCTTTAGGACTTGATTTGGCCGGTGTTTCTTCTTTTCTTTAATAACGTTTGTTACAGCCAGTTTAAGAGAACGTTGTTACAGACGGCCATCTTAGAATTATAACATTTTAGAGTTGGAAGGGACTTGAGACCAACCCTTTTGTTTTACAAAGCAGAAGGGTCAGGATTTCGTGGCTTGCCTAAGGCACCCCGAGTGTTAGATTAGAGCCCAGGTTGCCTGGCTTCTTGGCTTTCAGTCTTTTGCAGTTGCTTCACATAGTCCCAAGCATGAAAGTTAAACATTTCTGAAAGGTATATTACTTTGTGTCAGTGACTGCTCCGTTTTTCGTTTATTTAGCATGCTTGTGAAGACAATGTTTGAGATTTTCCCCTCACCAGTTAGGAAATAGAAACAGTTAAAAGATTTTATATGCAATACTTGTATGACCTCACATAATTTCTCGAATAATACACAGAAAATAATGTCAGAATAGCTACTTAGGAGAAGAGGGATGAAGCAGTTTTTATTTTGCATTTCACATGTGATCTCATGATTTTTTAATGCCTTACCATAAACAAGAATGGTTTTATAATTTAAAACATTTTAAATTTAATATATATATATCAAAGTAAATAGATCCCATTGGTGTACACATGCATTTATACACATACATGTATTTATATATCAATGATTAGTACATCCAGTGTAGTTTTTGTCATACTCATATTTCTCCTTTATTTTTCTCTTATTACTCTCATTAATGAAATGTTAGTAGACTGTATATGTATTTTTTAAATGTGCTAAGTTCTTGATTACTGAGTAACGTTGGAACATATATTCAGAATATCATAGTTTTGACATAATAAAAATATAAGTTATAGAATCTTTGGGTAAGAATTCTTTTTTTATTTAATTAAGGGGCTGAGGATGTGGCTCCTGTGGTAGAGTGCTTACCTAGCATGCAGGAGGCCCTGGTTTTTGGTTCCTACAACAGCAGAAAAAGAGTTAAGACTGGAATATCCCAGCACTCTGTGAGGCTAAGCAACAGGATTGAAAGTTTGAGCCCAGCCTGGGTAACAGATTTCGTGAAACTCTGTCTCAAATTAAAAAAAAAAAAAGTTTAAAAAAAGGGGCAGGGATATATTTCAGTATGAAAGTCTGGAATTCAATCCTCAAGTAACACCAAATAAATAGGAATTATCTCAAGTTGTATCTGATTATTAGTGAAGGTTGGATTAAAAGACAAGAATTGTTGTAATTTATGTGCTGGTTATCTATATAATGCTTGAAGTATTTTAACAAATGTTTCCCCTACCTTTTGTTGTAATTTTTTTGTTGTTGTTGTTGGTACTGGGGAGTGATCCCAGGACCTTCACACTGAACTACATCCTCAGCCCTCAGCCCCCTTTTTTTTCATTTTTAATTTCCACATAGGGTCTCAGTAAGTCCCTAAATTGCTTAGACAGGGTTTAAATTTTTTGTTCCTCTGTGACTGGCAGTTGTTACTTTGTTTAGTAAATCTGCTTTAAAAAAAAAAAATCCTTGGGGACCCTAAATGTAAAATAAAATTTTATTGTTTTTCTTTGGTCTTTTTTGCTTTGTTTTTTGAGCGAGGATTTCATTATATATGTCAGATAGGGTTTAAATATGTAATTCTTCTGCCTCTGATGTATTGGAATTGCTGGCATGTGCCACCACACCTGGTTTGTTTAGTTAGTTTATTATGTAATCCTAATAACTATTGCTAGGAGTGCTATGGCTTATCGAACACATTTATTGAGAACCTATTATGTGTCCCAAGGATGAATATGGAAAACAGGTGCCCTTGTTTTTTGAGTTTGGAGGATTATCATGAGCTATCCATTTCTTAAATTTTGTATCTGTGAGGTAATCTGATAATGGTATTATAAAATGTAATCTGTTAGCAGTGTTTAAGGTCATTACATGAGTAGATTTGAAGAGACAGAAACAGTAGTGGTAAAATAAAAATAATTTTGAATTTAACAAATAGGTGATACTGTGGTACCCTGAGTTAGTTGCCATGGGACTTGAGTTTTTGTCTCCCCTCTGGAATTGCACCTTTCAGTGCAACCATATTTCTTTTGTTTTTTTTTAACAACTTGTTTGATATCTTTATTTATTTCAAACCATAACAAATGTTTTGTATATTTTAAGTTGTAAGAGTGATATGTGTTTGTTATAGAAAATTCATGAGCATTGGAATAGGATAAAGAATTAGGATCATATTATATATTGTTTTAATATATAGAAGAAACAGATTTCTTTAATATTTTTGCTTCCACTCAGCATTATGAGTTTTTTGTATTTTCTTTCTTTTAGTTTCAATTTCATTGATCTCCACTGTGATTCTTATAATCTCCTTACACCTAATGCCTTTGGATTTGGCTTGTTCTTGTTTCTCTAGGACTTTGACATGCATCATTAAGTTGTTTATTTGACATTACTCTTTTTTTCATATATTCACTTGTAGCTATAAATTTCACTCTTAGTACTGCTTTCATTGTGTCCCACAGATTCTGGTATGTTGTACTTCTATTGTCATTTGACTTTAGGAAGTTCTTGATTTCTTTCTTGGTTACTTCTATGATTCATTGCTTGTTCAATAATGTGTTATTTAATCTGCATGTGTTTTTATAGTTTCTTTAGTTTCTTTTGCTATTGGTTTCTAGTTTCATTCCACTATCACCTGCAAGGATGTAGGGTGTTATTTCAATTCTTTTGTATTTATTTAAGCATGATTTATATCCAAGGATATGGTTTGTTTTTGAAAAAGTCCCATATATTCCTAAGAAAAAGTTAGATACGATAGTGTATAGATAGCCTGTAGATGTCTTTTAAGTCCATTTGCTCCATGATGTGATATAGCTCTGATGTTTCTTTCTTGATTTTTTGCCCAGTTGTCCTGTGTCTTTGTGAGAGTCCGGTATTAAAGTCCTCCAGTATGAGTGTATCAGTATGTTTGGCCCATGATGTCCAGTAAACTGTTTTATGTAACTGGGTGCACCTATATTGGTTACATATACGTTTATGACTGTGAACTCTTGTTGGATTATTTCTTTTACCAATCTTTAGTGTCAATCTTTGTCTTTTCTGATCTGTTTTGGTTTGAAGTCTACAGTGTCTGAGAATGGTATAGCTGTTCCTGCTTGTTTCTGGTCTCCAGTAGCATGTAGTATTAGTTTTTAGTCTTTTACCTTCAGTCTGTGTGCTCTGTGTGTGAAGTATGTCTCTTACAGACAACAAATGGTTGGGTACTGTTTTTTGATCCACTCTGCCAGTTTGTGTCTTTTGGTTGGCAAGTTAAGTTCATTAGCATTGAGAGAAATTATTGTAAGTTTTTAAATGAATTCTGTCATTGTCATGTTCTTCTAGCGTGGGCTCTTTGCTTCTTCTTTTTGTTACTTTGTCTTTAGATACTTCCTTTCCTCTGTGGTCTTTGGTGCTGCCCATCTCTGTCTCTTAAGTTTCCTTGAAATATTTTCTGCAATGCTTGGTCAGTGGTTGCAGATTTCTTTAGGGTTTCTTGGTCATGAAAAATTTTTTACTTCTACTTCAGTTTTCAGGGATAGTTTTGCTGGATAAAACAACCTGGGTTAACGCTTGCTTTCTTTAAAAGCTTGAAAGATTTTGCTCTAGCCTTTGCTGGCCTTTAAGGTTTGCATTGAGAAATTTGTGGTAGTGAATATTCCCTGCATTATCAAAAGTTCCTCAAAAGGTGTTTTACTTGTCCTATCTATTTTCCTGTGCCTCAGTTTCTTTGCCTGTAAAAAATCAGGTTTGGGATACTTGGTGCCTTTTTAAATAGTATTGGGGATTGAGCCCAGAATCTTCACATTGAGTGCTGTCCCCGGCTCATTTTTATTTATGATTCTGAGACAGGGTTTTGTTGGGTTGCTAAATTGCCCAGGCTGGGCTCTAACTTGTGATCCTCCTGCCTCAGCCTGTCAGAGTGTTGGGATTACCACTGGGCCTGGCTCAGAATCTATTATTTTTTAATTGATTATCTCAGATTTTATTTTTAGAAGTATATTATATAAGCAAGGTATGGTGGCCTGCACTTATATTCTTAGAAATTCAGGAGGCTGACACAGGGAACAATAATTAAAAAAAGAAAGTGGAGATATAAACCTTAATAATCTGTGGTTTATGTTTTCATTTATTTTTAAATTTTAGGTGATAAGTGTTAAGTTGCAGAAATGAAATATCAATCTGTTGACAGGAGCCTGTATAAAGTATAAGTAGTGCCTTGTAAAAAATTATTAACCAAATATCTTTGGTTGTACAACAAAATTTATTGGATCAAAAGGAAAAGTTAAAACTGCAAACATGTCCAACATGTGACTTGCTTTTTGTTTGACTCGTGAGGAACTCTCTTGGGCCATTTATAAAATATACAATATAGTTAATGTAGTATATATAAGTATTAAAGCTTTCTTTTATAAACTTTTTCATTATAACATTTGAAAAAATATAGGCGAAAAGAAAAGAAAGGCAGAAAAACTGTGAGCCACAATTTGGACATGTGTATAAGGCTATCTAGATAATCTTTAAAAAAGCCCTTTATGAAGTCTGAGAAATTAAAGCAGTTGATGATTGTTGTATTTATAATGAGAATTTGGGGCCAAATGTATGCATTACATGTTTTATCTCCTTTGGTGTAGGTAATAGTAGATTGTCTGTTAAGTGATAAAAGCATGTTTATGCCCATTTTGTAGGACTTGACATGGAGTTTTATTATTTTAAATTCTGGTATAGTTGTAGCTCTGCTATTTGATACGTTGAGGATTTGATTATGATTTGGTATATAGTGTTTGGTAAGGAAACATTTATGTGATCCACCTTATCATGGTCCGGTTTTATAATGATGTAAAAGACATGAGCCTTGGTGAAAAGTGAGGTTTACCTGGACAGACTGGGAATAGCTTGAAGTCTGAGGTCAAACTGAGTGAGTCAAGGCTGATATCTTTATTCCTTTCTTTTTTGTTTATTTTTATGGTGCTGGAGTTTGGGGCTTTGGTGCTGAGTTACATCCCCAGTGTCTTTATTTACATTTTTATTTGGAAGGGCTGGAGGAATAGTAGAGTGATTGGAGTGCTTGCCTAGCAAGCACAAGACCCTGAGTTTGATTTCCTAGCACCACCTAAACTGGGTATGGGGTTGCATACTTATAATCCCAGCACTTGGGAGGCTGAGGCAGGAGGATTGCCTTGAGTTCTGGGCCAGCTGGGGCTATATAGTGAATTCAGGACCAGCTTAGACTACAGAGTGAGACGCTATCTCCAAAACAAAACAAAACAAACAGCTCAGCCTCCTGAGTGCTAAATCTTTATTTTTTTTAATGAGCAAAACTGATGCTATTATCCATTCTTCATTGTCTAGAAATACATATATGTGATTTGAACTTGTATACTTATTTCTGGATTTTTTGTTGTTCTGTGGTACTATGGGTTGAGTGCAGGGCTCCCCCTTTTTGATATAGGGTCTCGTTAAGTTGCTTAGTTGTCCAGCCAGGGCTCAAATTCACAGTCATTATGCTTCAGTCTCCCAGAGTGTTGGGACTATAGGCATGGACCATCACGCCTGGTTTGTAATAATTTTGTTGACTACCAGCCTTTCAGTATTTATTTCTATGTGATGTACCTTTCTATGACTTCAGCTAGTTTTTTCAAGCCTGGAAAGGACTAAAAGCCTAAGGTTTTCTCCTACCTCACTATACTGCCTCTTCTGCCAATAATTATTATAGTAATTTCCTTAGAGCTATGTCTGTCATAATCACTGGGTTTGATTTTTAACTGTCATTTCCTGGCCTCATGACCTTTGGATGAGTAATAACTAGTCAGAGCCATGGTTTTTCCATATGTCACATGAGGACTATGATAATTTTTTTGAGACAGGGTCTCACTCTGTAGTCCATGCTGGTCTTCATCTTACTGTGGAGCCAAGACTGGCCTTGGACTCACGGCAGTCCTCCTCCCTCAGCCTCCCAAGTGCTGGGATTACAGGCGTGTACCAGCAGGCCTGGTTTATATGGTGCTGCGGAATCTAATCCAGGACCTTGGGCTTGTTAGGCAAGTGCTTTAACCGCTGAGATACACCATCGTCCAAAGAATTATGATATGATTTGTAAGTTAAGTTAAATACTACGGATGAGAAACATTTCTAAATTATAAAACATTACAAATTTAAGTTATAATGAAAGATAACATGGGAAAAGAAGATGGGCCGTAGATTCACATGAGCCCAGTATTTTGGAAAACTTTAGTTTCATTTTAGCATATTTAGTAGATTAGAGATACTGTGTACATGTGACTAATTATCTAGAATATGGGACCAAAGAATATAAAGATTAATTGATAGATAGTGTTTGGCACTCATGGATATTGAAAATGTCACAATCTTTTATTTTGGTTTGTAGTTGCTTATTGTAATATAGTTTTCTTTACCTTTTTTTTGAGACATAGGTCTTGTTTTGTAGCTCAGGTTGACCTCCAAATTTTGATCCTCCTGCCTCAGCTTCCCAAGTGCTGGGATTACAGGTTTGTGCCATACCATGTCTGGCTACTTTTTTTCTTGTGGTACTGGAATTGAACCGAAAACCTTTGTTCTGAGCTATATCCTTAACCTTTATTTTTAGAATTTAGACCTAGACAGAGGCAAGCCTATTAAATGTTTAAACGTAGCACAGTGGCTTTCAGATAGAACTTAATATTTTTCCGTAGGAAAAAGGAAAGATGTCAGCTCTTGTGAAGAGCTTGTTTGCAATCCCAATGTAATCATGGAAGAGAAAACTTCATCCTGGGGTTGTTCTGGAGGTATATGTCAATTTACGGTGTGGGGCCCTGGGTTCGACCCCCAGCATGCCAGACAGAGGAAGAGGAGGAAGGGGAGAGAAGAGAGAAGGTAAAGTGCTCAAACTTCACTCTAAGAAGGATCTAGGGTAGATATTACCACTTACCCAGTCATCCATTAAAAGAACTACAGCATGGAATTTGTGGAGCCATGTAATTCTAAGTACTGCATCCTAATCACAGTCAGAGTGAGTCACCTGGTTAAAGATCAAGGAGCAGCATGAGTTCCAGTTCTGTGCCACTGATCAGCTTTGGGGCCTTAGTCGAACCTTCGGCTTCTTTATGCCTTAGTTTCTTTATTTGTAAAAGGAAGGAGTGATTTCTGCTATATTTTTGCTTATGAACAAAATATAATGGTTTTACTTTTAGCATACTTGGTTCTGAGCTAGCTACCCCTTTTGTAAAAATTATGTTGGAGAAGTTTTGGGCAAAAGGTTGGGGAGACTCTTTTGTTCTTACGAGGCCCCAGATTGATTGATTATTTTTATAAGGAGTGATAAAACAGTTTAGAACTCCAAAGATAGGTATCACTCAGATGTTTTTCAACAAAGTTTTTATATTCAACTCAATTTAAAAATAAACAGTAATGAAAGGAAAATTAAATGGAAAAAATCTAAACAAAGCAAAAGCAGCAGTGAGGTAACCTGTGTCTCTTAGCCCTCTCTGCTTCTGAGTTACTGCTGCTATCCCCCATGGGACTAAAAGGCATTTTGTTCCTGGCCACATATCTCTGGGACTTCATCCACATCCCACTCTGTTTTTAAACTTTACGGTCAACAATGCTAACATCAATTTACAATTTCTCCTCTCTTTTGTTTTCTGTTTTTTGAAACAGGGTCTCACTGTAGTGTAGGCTGATCCTAAACTCAACATGTAGCCAAAGCTGGCCTCCTGCCTCAGCCTCCTGAGTTCTGGGATTACAGGCATGCTGCACCACACCCAGTTTATGTGGTGCTGGGGAATTGACCTCAGGGCCTTGAACTTGCTAGGCAAGTGCTTTTAATTGCTGAGGCTGTGCCCTTGGCCACTATAATTTCTCCTCTCTACGAGTATAGAGAGAGGCAGTTATCTAAATAGCAAGCTAGCAGAAATTCTCAAGATAAGCAGTGATAAGAACCAAAGAACAGCAGGATGTGATGGTACCTGCCTGTTACCTACGTACATGGGAAGCTGAGACGGGAAGATTGAAAGTTTTAGGCCAGACTGGGCGACTTAGTGAGACTGTGTCTCAAAGTAAATACATAAAAAGGACTTGGATATAGATATACCTCAGTGACAGAGCACTTGCTTAGCATTTATGAAGCATTGGGTTCAAGTCCCAGTATTGCAAAAAATTTTTTTAACCCAAAAGAATATATCCTTACCTCTCTCCTAGTTATAAATTACAAAATTATTTCTGTCAATCAGAGGATGAAAGCTTGTAGTACCAGGCTCCAGTATTCATAGTTTACTAAGCGAATATATTCACAGGTGAATAGGCATGTAGCTGAATAAATACCCTAGCCCGGTGGGTAGAATTGTACAAGCAACACTTGAGTTCATCAAGAGCCTGATTTTTTATTTCTTTTGATTAGAAGCTAATATATTTACTGGATAAAATATTAAAATTTGGAAAAAACACAATGAAGAAAATAAAAGTCAGTAGCCTTATTGCCCAGAGATAACCACCGTTGACTTATGTGTCATTTAACCTAAGTTTTTATTATATCTTTCTATTTTCTTTTTGTTTCCAGGGCTGGGGATTGAAAACAAGGCCTCATGTATGCTAGGCAAGTGTTCTGACTTGAGCTGTTTTCAGCCCTTTATTTTTGTCCTGAATTATGTCCCAGTTTTGTTGTTGGTGGTGGTGGTGGTGATCCCAGGACTTGTGCATGCTGAGCAAGTATTACACCACTGAGTAACAACCCCAGTCTTATAACCATCATTTTTTGCTTAATACATCATGAACATATGTCTACAACCTTTAGCATGCTTCTAAAACCTATGTTGGGGGCTGGAGGAATGGCCCAGTGGTTAAAGCACTTGAGCAAGCGCTAAACCAAGTGCTAAGTACCCGAGTTCAATTCCCCAGCACCACATAAGCGGGGCGTGGTGGCACACGCCTGTAATCCCAGCACTCGGGAGGCTGAGACAGGAGGATTGCCTTGAGTTGAAGGCCAGCCTGGGCTCTGAAGGGAATTCAGGGCCAGCCTGGACCACAGAGCGAGACCCTGTCTCCAAAAAAAAAAAAAAAAAAGATAATTAAAACCTATGTTGTTGTGGGTTCTTGGGTTTGCTAGAGAATAAATTCAGGGCCTTGCATATTCTAGATAAAAATCATAGAACTATACCGTAACAGGCCATATAGACTTAGTTTTTAATGGTTACCTTGTGGCCCATATTACCATAGTATTATTGTCAAGCATCTGTTGTTGAATATTTGGGTTCCTTCTTGTGAATAGCAGTTTATCGAAAAATACATAGTTTGTGTGTTCTGATGCTAGGAATCAAACCCAGGTCCTCTCACATGCTGATCTCTACAATCAGTCTACAATCCCCAGCAGGTATACATTTGTCTTAAACATCTGTGATCATTTACTAGAGAATATGCATGGAACTACATGGAATGAGTTGTCCAAGAAATGATCACATATTTAAGACTTTTTAGAAAATTTTGCAAGTAGTGCTAGAAATGTGGCTCAGTGGTAGAGTGCTTGCCTAGTACATACAAGACCCTGGATTCCATCCAGCACTGGAAAAAAAAAAGTAAACCTTTTCTAGAGACTATTCTGGCAATATATTGTCGTGAGTTTTATTTCTGGGGCTGGTCTTGTGCATGTTATACATGCATTGTATTACCAAGCTGTGTTATCAGCCCAGATATACCAATTTTTAGTTCCACCAAAGCGAGTGCCTATTGTTCCACACCTTCTCCAACTTCGTGGTTTTTTTTTTTTTTCTTGTTAGTGGTGATGGTGATCTTTGTTAAATAGCATAAGATGGTATCTTGTAAAATGTTCATTTCTTTAATTACTAGTGAAATTCAGTATTTTTATATATGGTTGCTGGTCATTAAAATTTTCCATTTGTGATTTTGCCTATTTTCTATCAAGGCGCTCATCTTTTTCTTACAGATTTATAAGCACAGATATGCTTCTTAAGATTCACTGTTCAAAAAACAAGACAGTTTAAAAATCGGTGGTGATATAGAACACATCCTTATTTGAGACCATTTAATATTGGTACTAAGCCAGATCTAGTGGTGCAGGCCTGTAATCCCAGAACTCTGAAAGGCCGAGGCAGGAGGATCACAAATTTAAACTCAGCCTGTGCATTTTAGCAACTTAGCAAGACCTTGTGTCAAAATTAAAACTGAAAAATGGCCTGGGGATATAGCTCAGTGCAAAAGCCCTGTGTTGGACCTCCAGTACCACAGAAAATAGGTGCTTGTGTGTGTGCATGTGTGTGTGTGTGTGTGTGTGTGGGGGGAGAGAGAGAGAGAGAGAGAGAGAGAGAGAGAGAGAGAGAGAGAGAGAGAGAGGTGCCAAAACAAATAAAATCTAAGCATATTTTTCTGTTTTATTTCTTTATTTAGTAGTGCTAGAGATTGAACTTTAGGCTTCACATAGACCAGATAAGGATCTATCACTGAGATACACCCCTAGCCTATTTTAATTTCTTCTTTTGAGACAGGATCTCTCTGTAGTCCAGACTGCCTTGGGACATGTTATGTAGCCAAGGTGGCTTTGAATTCTTGATCTTTCTGCCTTTGTCTTCCAGGGCTAGGATTAAAGGAGTATTACCATGATTACTTTTAATTTTTATTGTGTATGTTTAAGATATGCAACTTGATGTTTCTGTATAGATATACATAATGGAATGATTACTGTGGTCAAACAAATTAACATATCCCTTATCTCTCATGTGGTAACAATGGAAAAGAACTTGTGACTTGACCTAAAGCAATTAACCTCAGGGCTGGGACCTTAGCTCAGTGGTTAAGAGTGCTTGCCTAGGATGCGCAAAGCCCTGAATTCAGTTCCCCAGCACCACATAAACCAGGCACATGCCTGTAATCCCAACACTTGGGAGGCTGAGGCTGGAGGATTGCTGTGAGTTCTAGGCCAGCCCGGGCTACATAGTGAGTTCAGGACCACCCTAGACTAAAGAACAAGACTCTGTGTAAAAAAAGTAATCTCAAAAATGTTTTATTGAAATTAAAGTTTGAAGGAAATTTCTTTCATAGGTTGAAGAATCTCACTAATAAAAATGAATAATTTGATTAAAAAGTAGAATTTTAACATAGGTATATTGTATAAAGGCTGAATTTAAATATGATACATAAGCCTTTTTTTCCAGGGATATCATTTTAAGAATTCAACTCTTTATACTGTGACATATTTCATAATTGTATTTCCTAGATACTGCAAGAAAGTGTACTTTATAAATCAGTATTTTTTATAAATAGGGACTGTCTGTGCCTAATGCTTTAAGAACATTAAAATAGGGATTGACCTCCATTGGCTCAGGGAATTAATGTTGCTTATTTGATGAGTATTTGTACGACAGACCTGTAGGGAAGAAAGAAGACTTATGAGGAAAACTTGTTCTATTTCTGCAAGTAAGGACCAAAGGGAAAGTCTCAAGATAAATTTTATGTTACCATAATGTTTTTGGGTAGCAACATATACAATTTTTAGGTTGTTATGAATTTTTATAGATACTATACAATTTTTTGAGGCAAGGTCACTTAATTGTCACTGGCCTTGAATGCTTGGGCTCAAATGATCCTCCTGCTTCATTCTTCCTAGTATCTAGTACCACAGGCATACACCTAGTGTCCAGCTGAATGCTATAATATATTTGAAATATGACTTTAGAATAAAATCACGAAACAATTACTTGGTGTATCTGTTGTGCATGTATTTTTTCAGTCATATTTCCTAGGAACGTTGGCTTATTAACATTTTTAATATTCACAGTGCTTGCAGTAGTCCAAAGTAGGTGGTAAGTGGGATGTGGGATAGCACAGTGGCCTTCTCAGAGGGGATTTAACACTCTGGTTGTCCCTCTGTGGTTTCCCCTCTGTGGTACACTATGTGCTCAGAATGTGTAAAGCCTTGGGTTTGATCCATAGTACCAGAGAAATTAAGAAAAAAAAACCACATAAAATATCTTTAAAATATACATACAGGTCCGTCATTTTTAATCACAAATTTACACAACCATCACCACAATCTAATTTAGGACATTTTCGTCACTCCAGAAAGAAAACAGTAACCATTTGTTGTCATTCCCTAGTCCTTCCTCTCCCAGCCCTAGGCAACCGCTAATCTGTTTCTATTTATTTTAGTAACATTTAAGGGTGCAGTGTTACTGTTCTGCTGACTGTTCTAGGTCATTGGCTCAAAGGTTTGAAAGCTCTTAGACTAGCCAGATTCATAGGTCCTCATTTAGACAACATTCAGCTATAGTTTCATGTTATGATTGTTCCATCTTTTGAGTTTTTGGACCTGGAACATGTGTTTAAAATTCTGAACTAACTGAGAAAGCGCTCAGAAGTATAATTATATTCTTAATAGCCCAGAAAAAAGTTAAATACCTAGGAGTAAACCTAACCAAGGAAGTAAAGTGAAAGAAAACTATATTACACCGAAGAAAGACATTGAAGAAGATCTGAGAAAATGGAAAGACATCCCCTGTTCTTGGATAGGCAGAATCAATAGTCAAAATAACTATACCATGCAAACTGATATACAGATTCAATGCAATTCCTATCAAAGTACCAACCACTTTTTTCCCCAGAACTTGAAAAAAAATCCTTAAATTCATATGGAACCAAAGGAGACCTAGAATAGCCAAAGCAATCCTGAGTAACAAGACAAAGGCAGGAAGCATTACAATTCCAGACACCAAGTTACACTACAAAGCAACAGTTGTAAAAACTATATGGTACTGGTACAAAAATAGACAGGCTGACCAGTGGAACAGAACTAGGGATGCAGAAACAAATTCAAATACCCTCAGCTACCTGATCATTGGTAAAGGAACCAAAAGCATACACTGGAGAAAGGACAGCCTTTTCAGCAAACAGTGTTGGGAAAATTGGACATCCACATGCAAAAGAATAAATATAGACACACACCAATCACCGTGTACCAAAATCACATCGAAGTGGATCGAAGACTTAGATATTAAAACTGAAACACAGAACCTTCTGGAAGAAAATTAGGCAAAAATCTAAAAGATATAGGTGTAGGTGTAGGTAAGGAGTTTCTTAACGAGGCACCCATAGCAAAAGAAGTAGCCCCCAGAATTGACAATGGGATTATTTCAAATTAAAAAGTTTCTGCACAGCAAAGGAAATTATTAACAGAGTAAAGAAAGAACTGACAATGGAGAAAAATGTAACCTCGGATAAGAGGCTCGTAACTGAATACACAAGGAACTGAAGAAATATGAGCTCTACAAAATAAAAAACCTGATTGAAAAATGGGCAGTGGAAATGAATAAGCAGTTCTCAGATGAAGAAGTTCAAATGGCCAGTAAATACATGAAAAGATGTTCAACATCCCTAGCCATTAGAGAAATACAAATCAAACATCACTAAGATACCATCTAACTCCAGAGAGATTGGCATATAGCAAGAACACAAACAGCAATCAGTGCTGGCGAGGCTGTGGGGAAAAAGGAACCCTCCTGCACTGCTGGTGGCAATGTAAACTGGTACAACCACTCTGGAAAGCAGTATGGAAGTTTCTCAAAAGATTGGAAATAAATATCCCCTTCAATCTAGTGATACTGCTTCTGGAAATTTTTCTGAGTTAAAAACAACACATAACATATACATGTACACCCATGTTCATAGCCACACAACTAACAATAGCAAAAATATGGAAGACACCAGAATACCTAGCAACAGGCCAATGGATACAAAACTGTGGTATTTATACAAAACAGAATACTACTCATCTATAAAAACAGGTAGGTTTGAGGCCTTTGTAGGTAAATGGAGGCAGCTTGAGACCATCATGTTCAGTGAAGTGAGTCAGATGCAGAAGGCTAAATATTGAGTGGTTTCTCTAGTATCACAGTCATTGCATAGAACTAAAGTGGGGGATAATGGGGAGGAGGAGGGTATGGGAGAGTTGAAAAGGGGGAGGGGAAGAATTTATAATTTTGGTGGGTTATATGTGTGCACAAAATACTCAAGTTCAATGTAAACATTATATATCGCATATATACGTATCAGGAAAATGGGGAAATTCTGTGTTTTGCTCCATTTGTTAAGCTTACTTAATTAGAAGGAATAAAACCATCTTACCCAGACTCAAAACTAAGTTTATTCTGTTTGTGTTAAGGAATCCAGGCTTTCACTTGTAGGAACAGCTTTCACAGTGGCGCACTGTTATCTTCAATAATAATGTCATTTTCATCGCTGTCTTCACCCTTTGGCTCTCAGCTCCGTTCAGAAGCTGCCAGAAGGCTCTCTCCAGCAGTGTTATTCTCCTGGTTTGCTAAGCTTACTGTTAATCATCATGTCTGTTACTTGATCAAGATGTTTTCCTGAAACTTGTATATCACTAACTACTTAAATGTTATCATGCAGAGTTAATAGTCTCTGGGTATCTGGCATATGCCTATGTTCCCTGCTACTGGAGAAGCTGAGGAAGGAGGATCACAAGTTTGAGACCAGTCTGGACAACACAGCAGGACCCTTTCTCAAAATCAAATAAAACAGACTTGCCTCACATGTTTGAGGCCCTCAGTTCAATCCCTAGCACTGCCCCCCCACCCCACCCCCACGCCACATAAGAAAACAAAGAAAAGAAAAAGACACAGGTCTAAAATCTTTGGGCATACCAGTGACTGAATATGGCCTTTTCATGTGTGTTTATTTTTTTTTTTCAGTGAAAATAATTTTCTTTTAGCATGATTGTATCATAGGCATTAACACTTTTCCTTATTTTGTATTAAAACTTCTCAACAGTGAGTTGGCTGCTAAAACAGTTTTATGGTGATTACCAGCATTATTAGTAGACTGTACATCTCCCTGTATGTCTGCACAGCTTACTGAAATGTCAACATTAGATTTCCTATAAGCTTATTATAGTAATCCCTGAAATTTAGAATTTCTCAATTTTGCTTTTACTGAAGACCAACAGAATTCAGAACCAATTCTGCTCTTCAACTCCAAGATACAGGGCACTACTGGCTGTGGTTCATGCTGAGCACAGGCTTGCCCATAAGGGAGGCAGGCAGGCAGTCAGGCTTGCATGTGAGCTGTGACCCAGGTGTGCACAAACCATGAACTGTGTGCATCCACAGAGACACTTGGGTCTGCACCTGGCGCTCCACTGCCATACTGCTTGCTCCACTGTGTGACTCTTTGCTCCCTGCTGCCTCTCCAAACTTGATGAGCACCTGACCCAGACAAGTGGTATCATCTTAAGATTTTTTAAGTGACAATACTAAAAAAAAAAAAAAAAAGACATTTTGGAGATACAGATTACTTGTAGTCTTACCATCTTAACATATTTTTGATTTATTAAATATTACCTTCTAGCCTTTCTCTAGAAGTACATGTTTTAATGCAGCGGAAGTCTAGTATATCTCCTGTTATCTATCTTTCCCCCATTAAGATAATCTTTCTTCTGCATGTTTGAAAATGTTAATAAAAGGCTTGGAGAAATAGAACTTTTGTGTTGTCTGTGGATACCAAGTAAGGGGATTTCCTATGTGTTTGCCTCTGCCTGCTCCCCCTTCCCCACTTTCTCCCTAAATGAGCAGTCAGCCCCTTCTCCTTGGCACCTGCCCTTGATTTTCCCCGAGAAGAGCAGCAGCGGCCCAGGACGGCGGGTCCCAGCAGGCAACAGGCACTTTCTGTGAGTGTCATCTGTGATAGGGTTTTTTGGTGATGCGACTGCCTTTGAGTCACTTGTGCTCTAGTAAGTGACCGCACCCATGTTCTGCGTTAAAACTTCCCTAGAAAGACATGAACAAATGTCTGTTTGCCCCATAAAGGGCTCAGCTGACAGGATAAAATAACGGTTACACAAAAGTCAAAATTTTGGTAAATTGATGAGTTTATTGGGGTTACTTACAAGAGCATTTTTCTGAAGACTGGTGACTCAAAAAAGCAATTGCCTCATTGAAAAGCCCAGCATAGTATATATAGATCGTGACTCAGAGAAACCACATACTGCCCCTTGAGACTTGCCTTCTGGAGCTGATTGGGTTACACATTTACGTGTACATGTACGTTGAGAACTCTCCCAGCATATTCCCATCTTAAGATCTTCCAAACCCCTCATATAAACTCGCACCATTGCTTGCTGGTCTTTTTTGTGCTGTTCTTACTGGGTTCCTTAGTGCTATTTTTCGCCATCGCTGTTACCCTGTAGATGTCTGGCTTCCTTCCTGTCTCATGGCAAAGCATTCTCTGACATCTTTCTTTCTCCGTACCTTCCCATATTTCTACTTACCCAGTACAAAGCCTTAAATTATCTCAGCATACTTTATTGCACTCAGTTATTTTCACATTCAAAGCCCTTTTATCATCCTCCTTCGATAGTCATACCCCATTTTCTTCTATTTTCACAATGTTATGTTCTCCATGTGTTTATTTTCTACAATATCATCTCCCCATCTTCATTTCACTTACATCCTTTTAAAATGTGTTCTCATGCATCTCGTTCTTTTGGAGCTTTTTTCCAACTGCAGGTTTCTATCTTTTGTCAGTCATCTTCCTTTCACCTTTCTTTAGTACTAAGAGTCAATCCCTAGGCCTTATCCATGTTAGGCAGGTGCTCCACCACGGGCCTGTACACCCACACCTTTTTATTTTATCTTAACAGAGGGGCGGGATGGACACAGATTCTCCTTCCTGTGCCTCCCAGCTGCTGGGATTAGCAGACATGTGCTCCTGTGTCTGGCTCCCTTTTACTTTTAACCTCTCTGTTAATTGTTTTCTCTCCCTTCTCCAAGAGCTCAGTCTGATAATGTATATGGGTGTTTAACTGAGTGCTTCTTAGTAACTATTTTATGAAACAGTGTCGAAGATGTTAGCATGAAATGACCCCTAATCCTTGAGAAGATTATGTCTCCTATTGAAAGCTTCAAACAAATTTTGCTTCTCTTCTTGAATGGTGTTTAATATTTGAAATTTGTAACTACTTCAGTCTCACAGGATGTGAATTTGAAATGAGAGTGGATCTTTGGCTCTTACACAATTGTTTTGATTAATCTGAGAAATGAAACCACTTGAGGGGACGTAATTGGGTTATCTTGAACATTTTAATTCTTCAGGATAATTACAGACTTGAAACTGCTCTATCAGTCATGAGAGAAACAATCAACAAGGCAACCCAATCCACTGTCTACTGTATTGACTGTTTTAACGTTTATCCTTGTATTGGGTTAAAATGTACTGAATGTACTGATTGACCTTAACTCTGCCCTCACCACACAGAATTTGGCTTTCTCCTTCATATAAGAATCATTTAGATATCTTTTTTGGGGTACTGGGTACTGACCTCAGGGCCTTCACACTGAGCCATATCCTCAGCTCATTTTTCAAGGCAGGGTCTCACCAAGTCACTAAGTTTCCCAGGCAGGACTCAAACTTGTATTCCTCCTGCCTCAACCTCCCAGAGTGCTGGGATTACAGGCCTGTGCTGCTGGACCCAGCTTATCTTTTAGATAGCTAAAGATATTTATCCTATCATGTTTGTCTTTCACAGTTTTTTCTCCCATTTGAATAAATCATCCTCATCTCTTCCAACTATGCTGTAATATAATTTTCATTATCCTAATTGCTCTTTATGTCCCTTCGAAAATATCTTTGGAACTAGAAATAATAGTCAAGATGTAGTTGAATTGGATCTAGATACACATCTGGGCACTAATGCAGCCTGAAGTTGTTATATGGTTGGTACTTTTTTTTTTTAGCATTGATGTAATTTAGACTCTTTGAATCTGTATTTTTCCCCATATGTGTATATATATATGTGTGTGTGTGTGTATGTATAAATATGTCTGTATATATAAATACATATATACATATATGTATGTACATATATATATATAACATTTTCATTGAACTTGAGTATTTTGTGCACATATATATTGTGATAAAATTACAATCCCTTCCCCTCCCCTTTTTGACACCCCCACAACCTACCCCTCCCCTGAACTCCCACTGCCACCCCCATTTGGTTCTTTTTTTAAAAATTCTTTTACATATTATCTCCCTTTCTCCTTCCCACTCTCTCACTCTCCCTTTTTCTTTCTACAAAGACCATCATCTTATTTTCTTCCATGTGTCTTACATTTTTTAAGGTTTGGTTTACCCATATTAGAGAAACCATTTAATAGTCAACTTTCTGGGTCTGATTCATTTTGCTGAGCATCATGGTCTCTAGGTGCATCCATTTTCCTAAGAATGACTCAAATGTGTCATTGTTAATGGCAGAGTAGTACTCCATTGTGTACATACACCACATCTTCTCTATCTAGTGATCTGTACTTGAGCATATTAGTTTCTTGCAAGAATTGGCAAAAGACATTCAGGTTATCATTACATCAATCAGATTTCTTAGGCTAAGCTTTTAATCAAAGACCAAATAAGTGAATTGCTACATTAAATGAACTTAAGTCTATATCACAAAAGTATATATCACACATAAAGCAATAGGCTTAATGGCATACTTAGTTATTTCAGATTTTTTTAAGAGTTGGAATGGCAGATTTTAATTATAATCTCAACTATTTAAGTGAGTGCCTAAGGAGACATTGTGTAGCTCTGTTGCTTGGTCACCATCTTGACTGGAAGTCCCCAATAGGTCCTGAATTTGTACTTAAGTCCCAAGGTTTTTAATCTGGAGGTTTGCCTTCATGTGACCTTATTCCAAACCAAGTCTCCCTTTTCATTAGTCACCAACAGTTTTTAAAATCAGTATGTAAGGAGCTGGAAGAACAGCACAGAGGTTAGAGCACTTGCCTAGCAAGCAAAAGGTTTGATTCCCCCATTATCACACAAGCTAGATGTGTTGGTACAGGCCTATAATCTGAGCACTCGGAGTCTTAGGCAGGAGTACTGCTGTGAGTTCAAGACCATCTTGGGTTCCATTGTGAGTTCAGGACCAGCCTGGGCTACAGAGCGAGAACCTGTCTTGGAAAAAAAAACCACCAGAATTTAAGACTTTCTGCTTATCATTATTAAATTCAATCTCACTGACCTATCAGCCAGCTTTGGTTTCTTTTAGTCTTGGTTTTCATCATCCAGCAATATATTACGCTGGTTCTTTGAAGCTAATGTCAGCATGTTTGAAAATGATAATCAAAAGCCAGAAACTTGAATTCATCTATAATTCAGTAATTATGATGTATATGTATTAATGCCACTGTAAATTGAGAAGAAAATCTAAAGTTCACGGCCATCTTTCAAGAGAGAACCCTTCGATTGAGTATTACTTTAAGAGAGATGATGTTGTTTCCGTAGACAGCTATGTCAGAGTGATGCAGAAAGAGCTGCATAAATCTTCCCAAGAAATCATCAGTGCACTATGAAGTAGAGATGGAGCCATTGTGACCATTCTTTTTTAAAATATATTTTATTTTATTTTTAATTGACATATAGCTGCACTTGTTTAGAGGTACAACTATGTCAGTTAAAATTAAAAATATATTTCACTACATTTATACAATGAAATAAAAATAAAGTAATAAAAATGCAGTGAAATAAAAATATATTTCACTACATTTATATAATGTGTAATATCCAATCTGGGTAATTGGCATATCTGTCACTTCAGACATTTTTCTTTGCATTGGGAATATTCAAAATCCTATCCACTAGGTATCTTGAGACATTTGGTTCATTGTTGTTAATCACAGCTATCCTCCTATGTGATAGAACATTAGAAATATTCCTATCCAACTGTGTATTTCTGCTTATTGGCCATATTCTCAACAGTGCCCCCACATACCTCTCAGGATCTGGTACCCACTATCCTGTACACTGCTCATGAGATTAGTAACCACTATTCTTTGTTCTACTTTTGAGATCAAATTTTAGCTTCTACATATAAGTGGAAACATTTCAGATTTATCTTTCTATGCCTGACTTCACTTTGCATAATGTCCACCAGTTCAACCCAGGTTGGTCCCAGTGACAGAATTTCACTCTTTTTATGGCTGAATAATATTCCGTTGTGTATCCAGGGTGTCCTAAAGTTGCCATACATATAAAGATATAAAAATAAAATTTTGCCGTATTTTAAGTAAAGCTAATACTACATGAAGTATGTAAGCACTAAATTCACTGTACAGGGTATCGTAAAAGGCAGTGTACATGTATGTGGTGTTTGAGTTGTGAGCATTCTTTTATTTTGCATTTGATAAGTATGTCCTGAGCACAGTATCAAGCAATGTGGAGGTTTTGGAGAACCAGGTTTCCCTCATAGCTAGTGTCATCACATACTCTAATTTGACTTCATGTGACTTTTATGCATATTTTCCCTGTATAATTACTAGTAGCATCATTTTTTACTTTTAAAAATGTCCAGATTTGGAGGATAAATTATCTTGCCACCGTTCTCACAACCCAACTGGCTCCTCTTAGTATTTTATCTGGCTTAAATATTACACAGCTATAATTTGGCAGCTCTAGTGAGTTTACCAGATTCTCTTTCGTTTGAACAGATTGTTCCTTGACCAAGGGAAATTGATAGCAAAAGTAATTGCAGTTAATGTCTGAAAATACTTAAGGTTTTTTTTTCTTTAGAGAGATATGTAGAATGATTTGCTTCTAATCAAAAGTAGACTCTTGCTTATACAGGAATATCAGAAGCATTTGATTCTCTTAAAGAGCATCAAGTAGGAAACAGTATTATGAACAAAACTTTTGTTGAGCAAAAAAGTGAATACCAAAAATTAATTCATTAACATTCTGAACATTCATATCTTTTTAAATTGTAAAAACTGAACTTTGCTTTGAATGTACAATGATCCATTATAACAATTATGCGTAGACTTTAAGATAATCTGTATATTTTATGCTTCTTTTGTGGTTTTCTTAATTATTTTACATACTTAATAATTATAATATATTCTGTATTACATAGTTCCCATATGTATATTAAGTAAGCACTTAAAATTAATCATTCTTTTCTATTTTCTTAAGTACTATTTTCCTCAAAAAGAGAAAGTAGAGAGCTAGTGATATAGCTTGGTGGTAGCGTGCCTACTGTCTAGCATATCAGAGGCCCTGGGTTCACTCTCCAGCACAGAGACACAGAGACAGACAGACAAGGAGAAAACAAAATGTGAGATTTTATTTTATGACTCAAATGATGTGCTAGTGTGGAATTCTAGTATTTAGACATGTCTTTGCAATTGTGTAGTTATTTTTAGGCTATAAGTGGAAAATTTGTTACTTCCTAATAGCAAACATATATTGCTTATGTTCACATTTTGGATCTCCTAATGTAATGTTCTCTTTTTAGAAAAGGTGGACAAGTCCTATTTTCAAGAGAAGATGACTTTTAACAGTTTTGAAGGATCTAAAACTTGTGTACCTGCAGACATCAGTAAGGATGAAGAATTTGTAGAAGAGTTTAATAGATTAAAAACTTTTGCTAATTTTCCAAGTAGTAGTCCTGTTTCAGCATCGACACTGGCCCGAGCGGGTTTTCTTTATACTGGTGAAGGAGATACCGTGCGCTGCTTTAGTTGTCGTGCAGCAGTAGATAGATGGCAATATGGAGACTCAGCAGTTGGAAGACACAGGAAAGTATCCCCAAATTGCAGATTTATCAACGGTTTTTACTTTGAAAATAGTGCTGCACATCCTACAAATCCCAGTGCCCAAAATGGTCAGTACAAAGGTGAAAACTATCTAGGAAGCAGAAATCATTTTTCTTTAGACAGACCGTCTGAGACTCATGCAGACTATCTTTTAAGAACGGGACAGGTTGTAGACATATCAGACACCATATACCCAAGGAACCCGGCCATGTGTAGTGAAGAAGCTAGATTAAAATCATTTCACAACTGGCCAGACTATGCTCACTTAACCCCCAGAGAGCTCGCTAGTGCTGGACTCTACTACACAGGTATTGATGACCAAGTGCAGTGCTTTTGCTGTGGTGGAAAACTGAAAAATTGGGAACCTTGTGATCGTGCCTGGTCAGAACACAGGCGGCATTTTCCTAATTGCTTCTTTGTTTTGGGCCGGAACATTAATGTTCGAAGTGAACCTGATGTTGTGAGTTCTGATAGGAATTTCCCACATTCAACAATTACTCCAAGAAATCCAGCCATGGCAGAGTACGAAGCCCGGATCACTACTTTTGGGACGTGGATATACTCAGTTAACAAGGAGCAGCTTGCAAGAGCTGGATTTTATGCTTTAGGTAAACTTAACCAATAGATAACTTTCCATCTATGCCAGGGCTCCTAAAGTGTAAATAGATGCCTTTAACCCCCCGAACTGGTAAATACTGAGGTATAAGCTAAGCTGTCATGATTATTTATATTTATAGCAGTCTGATTTGTTATGTTGAATCTGGACTGTAAGTATGGAATTTATTTTTTAAAAAAATGATCATGAAGTGGGGCAGAACTCAGCAGTTAAAGCACTTAAGGCCCTGGGTTTGATTCCTCAGCACCATATAAGCTGGGCATGGTGGTGCCTGCCTGTAACCCCAGCACCTGGGAGGCTGAGGCAGGAGGATTACTATAAGTTCAAGGTTAGCCTGGGCTACCTAGTGAATTCAGGTCCATCCTGGACTACAGAGTGAGAACCTGTATCAAACAAAGTACCATATTATGAGTCATGCTCATGTAACTGTTGTTAAAAGAGAGATGATGTGAAAAAGATGGCAGATATCCATGATAGAAAAATGGGTCTAATGGTAATACTACATTATGTGCATTTTCACCAAGCCTCACAACAAACCTGTGAGATAGTATTAGCGAGCTTAATTTGGCTTATACTGAAATTTGCATCTACCTTTAATACATAGACAGCATATTTGGAAGCTGTATGCCTCATTGTGTCAAATGAGTGCTTTTTAAATGGATGCCATAGGTATGTCAGGAAAAGTCGGCAGTGTAATGGCTCCCAGGAATATTTTTAAAATTATTGTGTGTCTGACCCACTTGTTTTAGAACTGAATAATGCCAAATGAGAAATATCCACTACTTCATTTTTTGTATTTATATAGCATCATATGCTAATTGTAAAGGTTTGTGTTGTGGAGCTATAACCTTAGAGAAACTTATCATGTAACTTCATTTTGCTGAAATTTATTAACACTTGGAGCACAACCTGTTTAATGTTTCAGTTTCATAAAGTGAATGCAATATTGATGATCCAAATGACAGAAATTGAAAAGAATGTAATAGTCATAATTTTAAACATAAAGTTTGGTCAGTTTTATTTTTAGTTGTCTTCTGCAAAATACCTCAGTTTGAATCAGTGAATTTAGCGTGCACTTTCCTCAAATGATACACATCATATCTTTTACTTAGATGTAAATATGAATGTCCTTTAAGCTGTGAGATTTTTATGGAATTTAAAGTGCTTTTTAGGTGTTAGAACAGGCATTTTGTTGAAGCATCTAATTGCACAAACATGTATATGCTACCTGTATTTTTTTTAGGTGAAGGTGATAAAGTAAAGTGTTTTCACTGTGGAGGAGGACTCACTGACTGGAAGCCCAGTGAAGACCCTTGGGAGCAGCATGCCAAGTGGTACCCAGGGTAAGGTGTTTAATTGTTAGCTTAGTAACAGGCAGGGTGGATGGTATGCAGTGGAAAGACTTGATTGCTTTTCACCTCAACTGTTTTTGCTTTTACAATAGTTTAAAATTCGAGCCAGGGTTATAAAAGTGGGGTCATCTATTTCATAGGGAAAAACTAAACCAGAGTCTTCTGTGATGACGAGAGCACCCACTGCTGTACAAGCACTAAATTAGGAATTGTGTACTTACTTTTTTTATTTGTTGGAAGTGTGTGCCCTTGTGATGGGCTCAAGAGAGTCCTGAAGAAGCCATCAGACGCTCTGGGAAATTCTGTTGGATCTCATAGATTCTGAGGCACACAGTAGCTCACATTTTAAGATCTCAGAAATCAGAATACAGCTGGTAACAGGTTATAATGTAATTGGAAATAGTTTTTGGTAGTACTTAAAGTAATCACACTTTTTGTGATCAGTGGTATCTTATGATAACATTCCCTACATATCTCCTTGCCATCCTGCCTTCTTCAAACCAAAGTGTCCAGGTATATAAGGGATGTAAATTTCTGGCATACAGAATAATACAACTTAAAACTTTAGAAAGGGGGCTGGAAGAATGGTTCAGCGGTTAAAGTACTTGCCTAGCAACAGCTAAGTCAAGCGCTAAGTACCCGAGTTCAGTTCCCTAGCACCACATAAACCAGGCATGGTGGCGCACTCCTATAATCCGCACTCCTGTAATCCCAGCACTCAGGAGGCTGAGACTCAAGTATTGCCATGACTCCATGGCCAGCCTGGGCACTGTACTGAGTTCAGGGCCAGCCTGGGCACTGTACTGAGTTCAGGACCAGCCTGGGCTGCACATCGAGATCCTGTCTCAAAACAAAAAGAGAAACTTTAGAAGGACAATTTGTAAAGACATCTAAGCCTTAAACAACCTTGAAAAGAAAGGTTGAAAATGAAGATCTTAAAATATTCAACTGGTTATTCTCCTAAAGAAGCCTGCTAAGATTAAGTGAACTATTAAAAGATTGTCAAGGTGCTAATTTAATGACTTTCTTAAAAGTTGAAAGTTCTCAAGTTAGTTTTTTCATGCTGTGCTGACACTAGCATAATTAGAATAACAAAAGGATCACTTTTAAACCTTAAAGTGAAGGATAGGGAATTGGGTAATGACTTTGTGGCTTCTTGGAATTAATATGCTAGAGATTATATCTTTACTAATACTATATTTATCAGCTACTAAAATTTAATCACTTATTGTTTAGGTGTAAATATCTGTTGGAAGAGAAGGGACAGGAATATATAAACAATATTCATTTAACCCATTCACTTGAGGAGTCTCTGGTAAGTTACATCCTGTGTATATTTTTCAAATATATAATGTTTTATGATTATTTATTTATATAAAATTCACAGTATAGCATTATAAATTAATAATATATGGTAAGCTTTAATGAGAAAGAATTTAAAGAGAACTTCTTATCCTGAAGCAAATTAGCAAAAATGAGATAAAAATGAACTAATTGAAGTATCAGTATAAGCAAAAATAGAGTTGAAAAACTAAAATACTGAAGTGCCTTAGCCTTCTGAAATTAGACCTTTGAAAATGATAACAGGGTCTGGCTTTACTCCAGACTAGTCCTGAACGCACCGTGTAGCCCAGGCTGGCCACAAACTACTGGAAATCCTCTGCCTCAGCCTCCCAGGTGCCGGGATTATTAAAGTCTGCTACCATGCCCAGCTTATGTGGTGCTGGGAAATCAAACCTAATGCCTTGTGCTTCTTAGGCAAGCACTCTAACCACTGTGCTATTCCTCCAGCTCTGCATGATGTCTTTTGCATTCATAAGTAGTTTTAGTCTTTGTGTATACAATATTTAAAATCTCCAAGAATACATCTAAATTTATAGGATAGCCAAGGCATTAGTAATTTGGAGAAGGAAATCTGGTCTAGAATGGAGACTAAAGTTTCCACGATGGCTCTGTTATTCATGTATTTGCCTCCATGAGTTCGCCTTTATGAAGTCATTAATCTTGGGCCTTATCTTGTTGCCTGTAAAGTGAAGGGATTGGGTTGGATCTTTTTAACTTCCTTCTATTCTATCAGACTATGCCTTTTGTGAATATTCATATTTTGAGTTGGAATAGGGCCAGTTTATTTCAAATTTATGATTAATGTAACTTTTTAAATTGAGGTAATTGCCTTCTACCAGAAAGAACTTTTACTTACAAATCATATTTCTATTTTAGGTAAGAACTGCTGATAAAACACCATCACTAGCTAAAAGAATTGGTAAGCATACTTAGTAAAAGAAATTGACTTCTAATTTCACTGCCAATTTATTTGTTTTTATTTATGGGATTAAAAGTTAAAGCCACTGTAGTTTGTCCATTATGATGAGATATCTATAAATTTAAGAAAATATTTGATGAAGTACTTATGCGTATGTCAGTTATTTTTGTATTAAGAGTATTAGTATAAACTGGATGTGGTGGTATAAGCCCCAGCTACTACTAGGAGTGGCTTTACCCCAGCTTGGGCAACAGAGTAAGACCTTGTGTATAAAAAATACAAATAGTTTTTAAGAAAAGATATTATAATCCGGGCAAGGTGGCACATGCCTGTAATCCCAGCTACTCTGGAGGCTGAGGCAGGAGAATTGGCATTTAAGGCCAATCTGGACAACATAATTAGACCTCGTCTCCACAAAGGGGCAGCTGGGGACGTAGCTCAGTGATAGAATGCTTGGTTAGCATGTGTAAAGCTTTGGATTTCTTCCTTAGCACTGCAAAAAAGTGGCTAGAGAAAGCTATTATGTTAAAAGCAAATATATTATCTCTACTTTCCAGATGGAGAGACAGGTTAAGTTACCTATAACCACCCACAGTCACATTATAAATCATTAGTGGGACCAGAACTGCAGTGTCTTCTGAATCCTATATCACACACAGATCTCATTTTCAATTTATGCAGCCTGTTTCAAAAATAGAAAGTTTAATTTAGAACATGTCTAGTGATTCCCCACTCCCTATGCTTGTAGCATCATCTATTTAGTATCTTAAGGATTGCACGGCAGGAAAATATTATGTATATTCATAAATATGCTTGAGTTGGAAAGCTCTATTGATATTATTTTGTCTGAATTTTATAATAGGCATAACAATATAATTTAAGAAATCATGTAGTCTAACTGTATTTTTAACGTTACACAGAAACAAAGACTCTGTAATATTTTGTGATAGGATTTTTTGATTCTTAATCATCCCTACAATGTATTATCTTCGTGACTAATGAGACTTTTGCCCTCTGTTAGGATGAGTGCTTTCAAATTGAACTATAATTTACATAACAGATTTTGCTGTTATAAAGTGTACACCTCAGTGAGTTTTAGTACATCCACCATTAAATTACACAACATTATGAACGACCCCACTAGAAAACTACCCACCTATCAGCAGTCCCTTTCCGTTCTTCTGTTGCCTGGCCCAGACGACCACCAACCTGCTTTCTGTCTCTATAGTTTTACTTATTCTGGACATTTAATAAGTGGGATCATGCAATATGTGACCTCAGGTTTCCTTTTTTTTTTTTTTTTTAATTTAACACAGTGGCAATCCTCTTGCCTCATGGGATTACAGGCATGCACCACCCAGCTTATGTGGTACTGGAGAGTCGAACTCAGGACCTTGTGTTTGATAGGCAGGCTCTCTAACCTCTATGCTGTGCCTCCAGCTTTGTGGCTTCAAGTTTCATCCATGTTGTGGTTCATTCTTTTTATTTATTTATTTATTTATTTTTTTTGAGTTGAGGTCCTGCCATGTTGTTCAGATTAGTCTTGAACTCATACCACTATGCTCAACTTCTTTATTCTCTTCTTTTTTAAGTCCAACCTGGTCCTCAACTATGTAGCCCAGGATGGCCTCCAAATCATGCTAATCCCCCTGCCTCAGCCTCCTTGGTACAGGGATTACAGTCATGTGCCACCACGCCTGGTTTATGTGGTTCTGAGGAATCAAACCCATGGCCTTGTGCACTCTCAATTGCTAAACTATGTCTCCATCCCTTTATTCTATTTTAGGATGAAAAATATTTTTATTGCATGGATACTACATTTTGTTTATCTCTTTGTCAGTTGATGAACATTTGGGGGGTTCTACTTTTTGGCAATTGTGAATGATACTAGTATGAACATTTTAACACAAATTTTAATGCAGAGTTTTTAATTCTTTTAGAAATAATACATGTACGAGTAGAATTTTTGGATCATGTGATAACTATGTGGTTAACATTTTGATGAAGTGGCAGTTTTCCAAAATGGCTATAACATTTGACATTCCTGAGAGCAGTGTTTGAGGAGTCCAGTTTCTTCCTATCCTTGCTAACACTTGGTAGACCCTGGCTTCCTTTTTTCTTGAGACAACACCTCACTATGCAGTTGATTCTGGCCTTAAACTCCAGATCCTCTTTCCTCAGCTTCCTGACTGCTGGGATTACAGACATAGGCCACTAAGCCCAGTATCAGCCTCTTATTTTTCATTTGAGTTATTATAATGGTATCGTAACTGGTCATTTGTCTGCATTATAACCACCCAATGAGTTTTGCTTTATCATAAAAGTTTTGGGATGAACAAAATTCTTAAATTACCTATTATAGTGTTCCTATATAATTACCTATATCATGTTCCTTTTAGTCAAATTGCTATACGTCTTCATTTCCCATCTCCTCTCTTAAAAAAAAAATAAAAATAAAAATAAAAAAACTTTAGTGAGGGGCCAGGGATGTGGCTGAAATGTGCAGTCCTTCCACCATAACCTTTTTGGTAGCTGGGATTATAGTGTACACCACTAAGCTATTTTTCTTGTTAGCACTCTACAGTACTTTTTTGAATTAGCTGTTGTGTCTCCAGCACTGTTCTTTTTGCTCAGTGCTTTGACTATTGGAAGTCTTTCTGTGTGAATTTTAGGTGTGTGTTGAGGATTAAACCCAGGACTTGAGCTACATCCCCAGTTTTATTTTTTTGAGACAGGGCCTCACTAAGTTGCTAAGTTGCCCATCCTGAGCTCAAACTTGTGATCCTCCAGCCTCAGCCTCCCAGAGACCTGGAATTTCAGGTGTGTGCCACTAGGCCCAGCTCTTATCATTTAAACCCTAATCTTGAATAATCAATAATGCTATACACTTACTGCATTTAAAAAAAAATTCTCCCTAAGCAGGTATGGTTTGCTGGATTTTCATTTTCTTTTCTTTTTCTTTTTTAATGCTACATTACGATTGATAGCAGGACCTCATGCACACCACACACACGCTCTACCACTGAGCTTTATCTATGTCCTGTTTTTTTGTCTTTTGCTTGCTGCTTCATTACAAAAAAAACTGCTTGCTATTGAGTTGTGTTAATGAAAATATTTATTTTGACTCTGGATTTTTCCTCCTAATTTTCATTTTAGATGATACAATCATCCAGAATCCTATGGTACAAGAAGCTGTAAGAATGGGATTCAGTTTCATGGACATTAAGAAAATAATGGAGGAAAGAATTCAGACATCTGGGAGCAACTATATGTCACTTGAGGTTCTAGTTGCAGATCTAGTGAGTGCTCAAAAGGACAGTACACAGGATGAATCAAATCAAACTTCATTGCAGAAAGGTATGTATGGGTTTTTAAAAAAGTAAGAATAACCTAGCAGCATTTCATTATCGATAGCATCTTATGTCATTCTGTGCCACTATTTCTCTCCTATCACATCTTCCTTAAGGTAAAGTTTTTTAAAACCTTGTATTATAAGAAATTTTAAAAATAAAAGTGTACAGAACAATATAACCAACCTGGATGTGCCCATCAACTTCAATAATTATCAGTACTTTGGGAGGCTGAGGCAGGGCAGAAGGATCATGAGTTTGAGGCCAGCCTGGGACACATGGCAAGACCTCAGCCCAAAAAACTATCAGTACTTCTTCAGTCTTGCTTCATATCTTCCTCCTGAGTTTTTTTCTTACTATAGTACTTCAAAATAAATATCAGACATCCTGTATATCATTACCTATAAGTACTTCAATATATAGACAAAGATAAAGACCTTTAAAACACATAACCTTTTCTTTTTGGTACTGGAGATTGAGCCCAAAGTGTTTGCACTGAGCTGCCAAGTTGACTAGGCTAAGCTCAAACTTGCAATCTTCCTGCCTCAGCCTCCCAGAGTACTGGGCATATAGAACTGTACCACTGGGCCCAGCTTTAAAATCCTAACCTTAATGCTGTGTTAGTCTCTTCAAGCTGCTCTAACAAACTACCACAGACTGGGTAGTTTAAACGACAGGCATTTCTTTCTTACAGTTCTAGAGATCAGGAAGTCCAAAATCAAGGTGCCCAGCTGTCAGTTATGGCCCTGCAGATGGCTGCCTTCCTGCTGTGACATTATGGTAGTTGAGTGAAAGATACAGTACATTAGCACTGTGATCTTTTTCCTTTACTTAAAAGTGCACTAATCTCATCAGGGTTCTCATCTTCATGACCTAATCCAAACCTATGTATAGTATTGTTGCCTAACAATGGGAATACATTCTTGAGAAATGCATTGTTGAGCAACTTTTGTCATTGTGTGAACATTGTGCTTACACAAACCCAGATGGTGCAGGTGAGTCACTTGAAATGGCCTATGGATGCAATCAAGAGACTTGGTAAACACAAGATGTATCATCTTTTTTCATTTAAATAAAAGGAGTACACTCTAATAATAAAGAGTATAGGATAGTAAGTATATAATCAAATAACATAGTCATTATCATTATCACATGTTGTTTACTGCCCTAATTGTGTATGCTACACTGTCATAAGACTGGTAGCACAGTGGTCTGGTTTACAACAGCACTGCTACAAACAAGTGAGTAATACATCATGCTGCAGCATTGGGATGGCTGAGATGTCACTGGATGATAGAGATTTTCAACTCTGTTGTGATAGTATGGCATCACCATCAGATATGTGGTCCTTCCTTGATGGAAATATTAGGCAACATACTCCCAAAAGTCTCAACTTGGGATTCCATTACATTGAGAGTTAGGGCTGTAGCATATGAATGTTGGGGGACATGAACGGTCGTTCTGTAACTCGATTACTGTACCTACCAAAATCAACATAATAGCACCTGCAACCCAGTTGGCTTTAGTGTGCACCACCCCTCTCTTTTGCAGTGCTAAGGATGGAACCCAGGCCTCACATACTAGGCAAGCTTTCTGCCACTGAGCTACACTCCTAGCCCTTCTCACTTGCTTACAACACTTTTACTATTGATACAGTCAAGATCTAAGTAAGTTTCATTCGCTCATTTGTTCATTTTTAAGATGTCTGTACTATATTTTAGACAACAGAGACTTCTCTCATTGTATACAGAATCTGAGTTTTGTAGTTGAAACAGTTTGGTATTAGAGTGTTCTGTAGCTCTTCACATGTGAAAATATGGAGGAGTCATGTTATTAAATAGGGTTTGAATGAATAGCACCCTGATACCATGAATCTTGCATTGAAAGTAGATTAAATAATGTAGAAGTGGAGCATATACATTTACTTTTTAAAAATAAAAAGAAAATGAGCTAAACTGGTATAGTAATGCACATCTGTATGCGGTTACACAGGAGGCCGAGACAGGAAGATCACAAATCGGAGATCAGCCTGAGCAATTTTGCAAGACTCCGTCTCAAAATAAAAATATATAAAATGCTTGGGATATAGCCCAGTACTCCTTGAGTTCAATTCCCAGGACCACACACATACACCAAAAAAAACATAATGTGAGTTATGGCCCTTTATAGTGCATGTGCTAAAGCACTTATTGTAATCCTTATATGTATATAATTATAATATACCAGCCAAATAGCCCATATTAATTTTTTCTTTGTACACAGATGTGCCCTAACCTTAAAACAAATAATATCAGTTTATTCTAGGAAATATTTAAAATAATACAATAAAAGTATTAGCAAATGACATCAACATTCATCTAAATAGTCCCTTTATTGCACACATGCCAGGAACTTCCTCATCTAAAGGATAGCCTCATGTCTAGGTAGTAAGATGGTAAGGATGCGGTAGGGAAGGATGGAGAACTCTATGGTCACTTTTAAAGCTAGACTGAAGTAATTACCAGAAGCAAATTAATAATGTGGGGAGACAAAAATCTGTACCCAGATCATCAACATTTCAAGTAAGTGGCTCTATATATGGCTGACTAGAAAAAGCAGAGTTGATGATCTGGTGTTTGCTAGACAGAACATTTCATTCCATTTGGGTCTTTAAAATGGAATCGCAGTCAGAACCAAATGGAACCTTAAAGATCATACTGCAATAAACATGGATCTGCATGTGTCTTTTTTGGTATGTTGGCTTTAAAGGCCTCAACATAAGTGACAGTAGAAAGAGGGGCAATGGTCTGCTAGGAAAGGGGTGAACCCCTGAAAAAGGGGGTGGAGAGCATAGACAGTCATTCATTGCCTGAGTCCCAGGTCTCGAATGTGTTATAGAATTTGGAAGTCATATATAATGAGTAGATTTTAGGTGCTCTTTCCACAGGGGGTCAAATGAATAACTATGTAGAAGATGACAATGGTAATTTGCTTCACTATCATGAACATTTTATTGTATATATGTATCTTTTAATATCATGTTGTACTCCTTAAATGTACACAATAAAAATTTTAAAAGATCATATTGCCATTTCCATTACTTCAGTGAGAGCCCTGAAATGTAGATGAGCTGTTGCTGAAGATCACTCAGAAAGATGGGAGGAGATTTTAGATATTTTTTTTTTTTTTTGAGACAGGGTCTCACTCTGTGGTCCAGGCTGGTCCTGAATTCACTTCAGAGCCCAGGCTGGCCTTGGACTCACGGCAATCCTCCTGTCTCAGCCTCCCGATTGATTGCTGGTATTACAGGCGTGTGCCACCACGCCCAGCTTGTGTGGTGCTGGGGAATCGAACTCAGGTACTTAGCGCTTGGCTTAGCACTTGCTCAAGCACTTTAACCACTGAGCAATTCCTCCAGCCCAGATTTTAGATATTTTGATTTCTAGCCTATGTTCAATGTTTTGGAGTATTCAGAATTAAGATTTTTTTACCATTAAAAAATTGTGGTAAAATACACAGTATTTATCATCTTAAGGCAGGGGCCGTAGTTTGGTGGTAGAGTACTTGACTAGCATGCACAGATCCTGGGTTCCACTTGTTTCCAGAGCGTAACTGTTGTGAACTGTGGTGTGACGCACATGAGGACATATGTATCACTGTAGTATGATGCCTTTAACTCTTTTAAGAATGTACTTAAGACAGAGGTAGCTGAGTTAAGTGGAATTTCTATTTTTAATTTTCTGAGGAATCTCCATAATGATTTCTGTAACCCCAGGACTTGGTTTATTAAGAAGGGGATTAAATAATCCTTTCCTTCACTTTCTAGCCAAAGGAACCATTACAAAGCACAATGTGATCACATATCTCTCCAGTTTATAATCCTTCACTAACTCTCCAGGCCTCAGGATAAAATCCAAACTCTTTTACATGGCTTGCAATATTTTTCATGTTCAGCCTCTTTGTAGATGTATCTTATGCTGTTTTCCCTTCAAGTTCAACACCCGGCTTTACCTTTGCGCTTGTAGGCCATATTCTGTCTCTCCCCCTTGGAGTTTGTTTCTTGTGTTTCCTTTTTCCAGAATACTCTTCTCCTACTGCCCCTGGCCCCAAGCCTTCTCTCTATCCTAGCTGACTCTTACCCTTTAGGACCCAATTTAGGTATTATTTGCTCTGGGAGGCCTTCCTTTATGCTTGTATACATGCATATGCACACACAGGAACACACGCCCTTACTGTGCTTGTCATAACACATTGTAATTGCCTCTTTCATCATAGTATATTATGATTTCCTGTTTACTTGTGTTCCTGACTTGTCTATGAACTATTGGGGGCCTGAAGTATATATATTTGTTAATTGTATCCCTTGTGCCTAGAACATATTTTAAGTGTTCAGTAAATATTTGTTGAATATAAATAAACCATTGTTTCCCAAACGTATTTTTAAGATGTTAAAAGAGGTGTCATGAAAAAAGAGTTCTGTGGTTAAAAAGGAGCTTTATAGTTAAACAGCGAAATGTATTATACATTTCCAAGATGGAACATATACTATGGTGATGGCAATACTTCCCAAATGTCGATGTGCCAACCTCAGAAATTTTAGATTTAGTGAATAGGGGTCCAGGAATCTGTTGTTTAAAAATGCCCTGACGGCTGGGTACGTGGCTTTGTGGCACACTTCCTAGCATCTGTGATACCCTGGGTTCCATCCCCATTACCCCCCCCCCCACACACACACACATACCCCCAAAGCCCTAAGTAATTCTCATTTAAGGCCAGATTTGGAAACCATTAGTATACAGTGATTACAAAGTTAGCTGTATTTGGAATAGTGCCTAGTACATGGGATTTATGCTCTATTACTGTTGACTGCTGTTGCTGTTATTATAATTATGTATATGACCACAAAACACAGTCTGTGGCCTATCTGTTAGCATTTCACAAAACCTCTTTGGAGAAAGCTAAATTAAGCAAGTACTTCAGTGTCACCCTATATGCTGATGCTACTGCATCTCTGTCCTCAGATAGAGACTTCCTCTGACCTTAAGATCTGTCTTTTGAATTACCCACTGGATACTTTTGTTTGGATGCCTGGAAAACACGTAAAAAAAACTCTGAAAAATCCCAAACCTGTACCTCCTTTTATAGTTCTCAGCGTCATCACCATCTCCTTGTGAGCCAAGCTCTTAATCTTGAAATCAGCATTACTTCCTTACTTCCACAGCCCTCACATCCATCCATTCAGACACCAAATCCTGTTTGTCCCACTGCAGAAGTGTCCCTCAGGTCCATCCGTTTATGGGCTCAGTGTGCCTTTTCCATATGCTACTTTGTCTAACCCTTACTTTTCTGCCACACAAATTGTTGCCCATGTTTATGTGTCCCTCCGCTGGCCTCCCAGCCCATGAAGCTTTCCCCAGCTAGCTTAAACTTGCTCATCTCGTCCCAGGGCACTTTGTACATCACTTTATTGTAGTACTTATCTACCGCGCTGTACTTTGTGCTCACCTCTGTCGCCTCCTCACACATCCTCTCCCACAGCTATTTAAAAACACATGCCATGAGTCACGCCCATGTCATCTATCACTTGAATGTGTGGCACACAGTAGGGGCTTAATGAATGTTTCAGTGTGTTTAAACAAAGGAAGTGTAAAACTAGTATATTTCTTTTCTCTTTGTGCAGAGACTAGTACTGAAGAGCAGCTAAGGCGCCTTCAAGAGGAGAAGCTTTGCAAAATCTGTATGGATAAAAATATTGCTATAGTTTTTATTCCTTGTGGACATCTGGTCACTTGTAAACAATGTGCTGAAGCACTTGACAAATGTCCCATGTGCTACACAGTCATTACTTTCAAGCAGAAAATTTTTATGTCTTAATCTAACTCCACAGTAAGCATGTTATGTTCTCCTTATTACCACTTGAGTGTGATATGACAGAACTTTAAGTAATCAGCATTGAATTCCATGAGCATTTGCTAGCAAGCAGAAAAAATGTAAGTGGCAGTGCTTTAGTTGGCAGTCCGAACTTTGAATTTCTGAATTTTTCAGGTTATTAGCTATATCATTTATCCAATTTTTAAATTAATATTCAATTGAGACTCGACTAAGAAGCATTGTATTACAGCTGCTCATAAGGTTTATTTATAGTACACTGACTTTGTTTCTAAGTGTAAGTGAGTTAATCATCTCAATGTTTCATTCTTTTCATATAAGCTTAACAAATGGAGCATTCTGTATAAATATGGAGATTATAGTTAAGCTCCCCAATCACATAATTTGTTTTGTGTGAAAAAGGAATGAACTGTTCCACACTGGTGGAAAGACAGATTATTTTTAGATGCTTGTCAATGTTTTAGGATTCTGTCCATTTTCTTTTAAAATTACAAACACATAATTGTGTGAATGATTTTTAAAAGTGATTTGCTATTTCTAAAAGTGTATTTAATAACAGAATACCATCCAGCCAACATGACTGACATGGGAAGATGTCAAATATAAATGTAAGTGTAAAATGCAAGTGGCAGTACACTGTGTATAGTATAAGCAAATCAAGGTGTGTGTATTTTCTATCTGTATAGAGCAAAAGATTGGAAAGATTTATGCACCAAACTATTAAATGTGGTTTTCCTTGAGGGATGGTGGTAAGGGTCCCAGAGTAGCTTCTGGGAGTCTTTCACTTTCTATTTTTTCATTTTGTTTGGTTTGAATTTTTATATGTATTACTTTTGTAATCAGAAATTTTAGAAAGAATTTTACTGATTTAAAGGCTTAGGCATGTTCAAGCGCCTGCAAACTACTTATCACTCAGCTTCAGTTTTTCTAATCCAAGAAGGCAGGGCAGTTAACCTTTTGGTGCCAATGTGAAATTTAGATGTTTTTAATGTTTTACCTGCTTTTTGGATGAAAAATATTTCTGAGTGGTAGTTTTCTGACAGGTAGACCATGTCTTATCTTGTTTCAAAATAAATATTTCTGATTTTGTAAAATGAAATATAAAATACGTCTCAGATCTTCCAATTAATTAGTAAGGGTTTGTCTTTAATCCTTGCTAGTTTAAGCCTGCCTAAGTCACTTTACTAAAAGATCTTTGTTAACCCAGTATTTTAAACATCTGTCAGCTTATGTAGGTAAAAGTAGAAGCATGTTTGTACCTTGCTTGTAGTTATAGTGACAGCTTTCCAAGTTGAGACTCTCATGGCATGTTGTAGCTTCAAGTTTCATGCGAATTTTTACTGATAGAGTGATTAAGATGTATATAGGACAAAATGTTGAGTCTTTACCTAAAATTTTTTGTTTTCTTAACTTGTAATACCAATAGGTACTTCTTTTAAAAATATTCGCTTACGATCCTTAAAACCTCTTGGAAATTATAAAACAGTGCCAGGAGAAAAAGAATAGTCATTTAAATATTTTTTAAGAACTCAAATAAGAGTAAGTATGAAGGCGTATAGCGCTTCATGGAATACCCGGATTTCCACTTGCATGCCGTACTGACTGTAATGGGGAGTAGGGCGTTTTACCTCAGAGAAAGAATGTTTGAGAATAAAACTGATAAAAATTATATTTTTGTTCTATTTTCTAAGAGAAACAATATCGTTATGTTCTCCTAACGTCTGTTGACTACTGTGTCGTGATATTCGTCTAATACATTGCAGATTTAAATGAAAAGTTCAAAAATTAAGTAATGACTGTCGTGTTTCGTTTTATTGTATAAACCCTCAGTTCTTCTCGTTTGTCCTGTCTTCCACCTAGCTTTGGTTGTATCGTCATTGAGAATTTAATCTCTGTAGTCTCAGCTTTAAATTCAAATTTATGTTTAAAGCATCCTACAAGAGGATATAAGTGTTAAATTTTTAAAAATGTGTCTCAGGACACCTCAGGTCCACGTCAGGTAGGTAGTAGAACCTAGTTATTATTCAGGGACTCAAACACTGAATTGTCTTAACATAAGACTTTTCTTGTCTGGGAGCCTCAGTTTGTTAAAACTCTTAAAACGCATGTGTTTTGAGTGAAGCAAGACCTTTTTTTCTGACTCTCCATGAGTTGTGAAATTCAGTGCATGAAGCTGATGTGGCTAACAAGTTTATTTTAAGAGTTATTTAGAAATGCTGTTGTTTTGGATTCTTCAAATCACTCAGTGCTCCAGCTTCTAATCAAATTTTTGGAGACCATAGTTCACCTGTATTCACAATGCAAAGAAAAGAAAAAGCACTAGATCTTTTCCATCTAATTGTACAAAAATTGATCACTTACGAGGTCAAAGATCCACACTCCCACCTGCCCTCCAGTAGTTCTCAATATCTTTATGCAGACATTCCTTTTCCGTACAAAGCTCATTCTAGGATTTTGAAGTTGTCATCTATTTTTACTACATTTTAGTCATGTGAAGATTGAAGTCATTTTATAATAAATACTTTATTTGTAATAATTTAGCATGCTGACCAAAAGCTTTGCCTTCATTTTGGCAAGTGATTTTAACATTTATGAAATAAGTGATAATGGTATTGTGTCGCCTTTCCTAATTAAGATTTGCTTTTCCCCCTGTCTTTGGTTAGGCACGAAGGTGAGGTGAAATGAGTGTATATAATGTGATTGGGCCGTGTGCATATCAGTGTTTTGTTATTACTTAAATCTGAGTAGTTTTCTATTTTTAGTGGATAAAATTTGTATTTTAAACTCTGAACGGAGGCTATCACCCCACTACTAGTTATGTGCTTTGTTTCCTCTAGATCCAAATCTTTGTTTTATTTCTGATTACACAGATGTCAAATGAATGAAAGAGGAGGAAGTAAAAGAACTAGGATTGTTATTGCCATTAGCGCTAGGAAATCAGAAGAAAATTTGACAAATTTCTTTTTTAGGTAACCATTTCTTCATGTGTGAAATGAAATAGTCCCTACTTTCCTAGGTTATGAGAGTTCAGGGAGACTGTATTTGTAAGACATGTGCTCTAAATGTTGATTCCGGTTCTAATACTCTTTACCCCTCCATGGGTTTGCCTTGATCTAAAAACTTGTGCTGAAACTTATGAGCAAGTCTTACAAGATTAACTCTTTTGGTGACTGTTACTCATGTTTTCAGTGTTTCTCACTGTGAAAATGGAAATTACAATAAATAGGTCAGACTGTAAAAATATTTGAGTTACTTAACATTTTTTAAAAAAGTTATTCTTATGAATTCAGTCTAGCTTTCCTAAAAGAAACAATAATTCCCATAGTTATAATCAGTTTTAACTTGACTCTTGCACTTAAAGTAATGTGGATTTTTCTCTTTTAAAATTGAATTGTAGTGTTAGAGCTGGAAGGGAAAGAGTATTTAATTCATCCCTTTCATCTTGCAGGTGAAGCCACTGAGGCTTGGAGGAGAGTTAAGTTGTTCAAGGCTGTGTTGTTAATTAGGGGTAGAACCCTGACGAGGCAAGGTTAATATTTTCAGGGCTGTATAGCTAATTAGTGGCAGAACCCTGACTAGTTTGAAGGTGAAAAACTTCACCAACTGCTTGTCCCGAGAAGTCTCGCGTTTACTTTCTTCCAGTATTCTTTCCACTATGCTCTAATTTTCACTACATATTAAATGACACTTTATAATTGATACAGTAAGACAATCTTAAATACATTTATCTTCAATTTAGACAATACTACATTAATGTTTGGGTGGCAAGGTTCTGTTTTGAAGTCTGATGTTTGCAGAAGTGCATAGATTTTTGGCATTTACTATGTGCTCATTGTACATTATTTAATGAGACATCTTATATCACTATATATTTTGTCATTTTTGTCTATACTTAGTAACAAGGTTGCATTTGTGATTTGATGTAACAAAATCTTTAATTTTGTTATTTTGTATCTTCGTTGCTGTTACACAATTTAACCTGGCAAAATGACTGATTCTTATGTCATTGTACTTGTGCTGTGAATAATCATGTGAAGTGTTTTGAGACAGAGTACTATATTTGTGAATATAATTTTATGACTTTTAATTTAGTAGGAACCTTTCCGTCAGTTTGGAGAACTGAGAAAACTGCTTTCTGCTGTATAACCTAGTGTTTGTTGTAGATTAAAGCTTATTTTTCTGTGAATGAAACATATTCAATAAAGTACTATTCTTTAAAATTATATCATGTCACTTTGTGTTTGTTTCACCTTTGTTTGGCAGTACTGGGGATTGGATCCCGGGCCTGCTCACTGAGCTACAGCCACCGTTCATTTCTCGGGTTAGGGTCACAGTCTGAGTTGCCTACACCAGGCTTGACCTTGCAGTCCTCTTGCCTCCCCCTCCCACAGATTTGGGATTACAGATGTGTGCACCACTGTGCCCAGTTTGCTTCACCTTCTTAGAATAAAGTAGTCCTCCTGAAAACACTAAAGTAGGCAGTGTATGGGAGTTGCTGCTGCTTGCATCTTGCTTAAAATTTTGTGTTTCCGGTGTTTTGGAATGTGGTCGTTTTAATGTATTGTGGTTTAAAAAAGTACTAAAATGGGGGCTGAGAGTGTTGCTCACTAGCAGAATGCATGCCTGGCATGTGCGACACCCCAAGTTTAAACCTTAGCAGCGAGAAAGAGAAAAATGTAAGAAAATATAAACAATAGTTAACTCTCTGCTACCCCCAAATATTGGGTTGGTTTTTCCCAAGAGATACTATAATCATTATAACAAAGCCTGAAAAAACTCGGAACAATAAACTAAGGTTCATTGTGCCTTTAGGCAGGCAGCGAGGAAGGATTTCTGTCTGAAGTGGCAGTTGCCCTGGAAGTTTCAGAAGCTGCAGGCAATGTAGCAGAATGAAGAGAAGGGGAATATCTAGGCAGGTGGCTGAGCAGTGGCCCTGTCTAACACCTGTGAGGCCTGGGATTGACCCCCAGCTCTGGCAGCTTCTGGGATGGGGGAGGGGAATAAGGAATTCAGGACTTTTGGGCAGACAGAAATTTACAAGTAGATATTTTAAGTGGCGATTTCTGTCAACGATAGAAATTCCGAAATTGAGAGTTACATTTCAGGCCCAGTCTACATGGGGACTAGTTATCTAACCTTTGACAATGTTACTGCTGTTACCTGAGGCAACCCATAAGAATCTATCCTAAATGCAGGCCATGGTTTTAACTGCATGTCATCACATTTTCAACCAATATTGACGACATGAATTTTTAAAACTTCTATTTTGTAGGTTTTCAAACTTACACAGAAGTAGAAACGCACGTATAATGAGCCACGGGCCCGTCAGCATCAGCAGTTAACAGCGTGTCCAGTCTTCTGTCACCTAGTCTGCCCACACACACTATCTCTTAGGAACAATATTAATTTTTCCTATAATTACGCACATGCCTATTTCTAACACGTAAGAAAAAATTGTAAATAAATGTGTTAATTTTAAACCTAAGCATACTGCACTCGGAAGGCTGGGGCATAAGGGTCACAAGTTCAACCCTGGCCTGGTTCCTAACAGTGAAATCCTATCTAGAAAAGTCAAAACCAAAACCGATTTTTAAAAACTCATCACTATTATTACTGAATTTTAATGGATATGTAAGCAATCACAAAATCAACTTTAAAGTTGGAAGTTGTAGCACATGCCTACAGTCCCAGCAGTATGGAAGGCTGAAACAGGAGGATTGCAAGTCCATAGCCTAGTCTGGACAACTTAAAGACTTAGGCAAGAACCTATCTGAAGAAGTAATCATTAAAACGAAGGCTGGAAGTGTAGATCAGTGCACAGGCACTGGGTTCGATCCCAAGTATGTGTTGCCCCATAGAGACAAAATAACTTTATTTTTCCCCTTTTTTTTCTGTATTTGAAGATTAAGAGAAAAGAAGCCAGACCTGACATTATGTAATGGTTTGGCTGGAATGTACCTTATACTGACTTAACAACATATAAGTACCTGGGTTTGGCCACCAGCACCACAAAAAAATTTTAATTTTAATTTTAAACCATATTCTGTATTCCATTACATAGTTTGCTTGTAAATTATAGCATGAATATGGTACTTACTAAGTTAGTATGCTAATTGCCTGGTATATGGGTGCTTCCTGTTTTTTCAGTATGGTCATGGTATCTATATGACCTAGAAACTTATAAGAACTTTGAATTATTACACATTATATGTGTCAGTTACCATGCACATATTTTATACCATACACACATCTAGACCATAATATAACCCATAAAGATGTACAAGTACTATGTGTTGATTAATTTTTTTCAAATCCTTGGGGCCTAGGCTTACTGAATCAGAAACCAGAGTGCGCTTGAGCAGTCTATGACACAGAAAATTAACTCTTAAAACTTCCCCTAAATTGTTCTTTGGATTAGTGTGAATTTACAATGCATAATAACCGCATTCATCTTGGGCACTGGTATATTACACACACTGTATCTTAATCTACTCTTGATCTACTCTCCCCGCGTCTTCCCCCTTTTCACGGCTACCTCACTATTTCCTACCATCTGTCTCATTTCACTCTTGTACATAGTTACACTTTGGGTTTTCATTTTGGAGAAACCATGTGGTATTTAACCTGTGTCTCATTTATTTCACTAAGCATAATGATCTCAAAGGACTTCTATTTCCTTACAAATGACTCAGATTTATGTGGTTTTTGTTTTGTTTTGTTTTGAGACTGAGTCTCACTCTAGTCGAGGCTGGTTCTGAACTTTCCATGTAGCTGCCCTTTTACACATGGCAGTCTTCTTGCCTCAGCCTCCCAAGTGCTGGAATTACAGGTGTGTGCCACAGCACTCAGTTATGTGCCACAGCACTCAGTTATGTGGTGCTGGGGGATTGAACCCAGTGTCTTTGTGCTTGCAAAGCTAGTGCTCTAACCACTGAGTTACCAAGACTCTATTGTGTGTATGTACCACATTTTCTTTATCCATTCATTTGAAGGACGTATCAGCTGCTTGCAAGATTTTGCTATTATGAGTTGTGCTGCTATAAATATGAGAACATATATATCACTGTAATAGGATGTCCTTAACTCTTTCAAAGACACCCAGAAGAGGAATAGCTGGGTCAAATGGAATTTCTGCTTTCATTTTTCTTAGGAAACTCCATACTGACTTCAGTAGTGGTTGTACCAGCCTGCAGTCCCCCCAACAGTGTAGAAGGGTTTCTTCTTCCCCACAGCATCGCCAGCACTTGTTTCTTGCATTGTTGAGAAGAGTCATTCTTACTGGTAAGATGGAATCTCAGTATGGTTTTGATTTGAATTTGTTTGAATTGAGCTAAAGATATTCAATAATTTTTCATGTATTTGTTGGTCATTTGTACTACTTTTTCTGAGAATCGTCTATTCATTTCAGCTGTCATTTTCATTGGGTGTTTTACTTTGGAGACGCTAGAGTTTCAGTTTTTTTGTGTATTCTATCCAAAAAGTCCCTGGCAACATTTGTTCCAATTCTATAGGCTCTCTCTTCATTCTGTTGTATCCTTTCTGTGCAGAAATTTTATAGTTTTATATAATTCTACTTGTTGATTTTTTTATGTTATTTTCTGTTTAATCAGTCTTCTACTGGGAAAGTTCTTACCTATGCCTGTGCCTTCAAGAGCTTTGTCTATTTTATCTTAAAGCAGACCTATTGTTTGTATTTTAATGTCTACATCTTTGATCCCTGTTGATTTGTTTTTAGTACATGATAAAAGAAGTAGATCTAGATCCTTTTTTCTGTATGTGTGTAACTAGTTTACTCAACATTGTTAAGGTAGAGGCTATGGCTATCTTTTTTTCCAGAGGTGTTTTTTTTTTTTTTGAGACAGGGTTTTGCTGTGTAGTCAAAGCAGGTTCTGAACTCTGTTATGTAGCCCAGGCTGGCCTCAGACTCACAGCAGTCTTCCTGCCACAGTCTCCCAAGTGCTGGGAGGTTTGTGCTGAGAATTCCACAGGTATTTTGATAGACTTGCCTTTGTAGGTTACTTGCTGCTTTTCTCCCCCCCCCCCATTTTATTGATATGTATTAGTGCAAGATTTAAGGTTTACAATGAAGTTGAGAATTTTGTGCACATACGTACATATCTTGTCAAGATGACAAAGACTTTCCCACTCTCCTTTTGTTCCTCCTCCTACCCTTTCCTCCCTCCCTCCCCACCCTACCCCCCTGTTTCACTTTGATTTTCATTTTAAGTTCCATGAGGTAGTTGTGATCTGGGTCTCATATATCAGAGAGACCATTCGATGTTTCACCTTCTGCTTCTGACTTTCAGTATTCTCTCTCTGTGTCAAATTTCTGGGTTTTAATGTGTAACAGAGAGGTTCTTTTCTGGTATATACAGAGAGAGAGAGAGAGAGAGAGAGAGAGAGAGAGAGAGAGAGAGAGAGAGAGAGAATCTCTGCTCTATACCCTAGGATGGTCCTGAACTCACTATGTAGCCTAGGCTGGCCTTGGACTCACAGCAATCTTCCTGTCTCAGCCTCCTGAGTGCTGGGATTGTAGGTGTGTGCCAGCACGCCCATCTTATGTGGTGCTGGGGAATCGAACTCAGATACTTAGCATTTGCTAGTCAAGTGCTTTAACCACTGAGCCATTCCTCAAGCCCCAATCAATATTATTTGCTATTCTGTATGCCTCTTATAACTCAGTATCAACTTCTTTCCCTAGATTCGTGAATTTCCTATGATTTTTAGTTAAAAATTTTTATAACTTTTGTGCTATCCTCTAATTTCTCCTTTACTACCATAATTCTAACATTGGCTGTCTTTGAGACATATAGCATCAGTTGTATCCAGCTTCCTTGTTTTCTTAATGGTATCCATGAGTTTATGGTCTACTATATTAATCTTATGTTCAATAAGATTAATATTCTGTTCTCACAATGTTTGAACCAGCTTCCCATGATTTCAATTCTTCTTTTCTTTTCTTTATCTTATTTTTTGTGACACAGGGTTTCATTCTGTATCCCAGGCTAGTCCTGAACTCATTGTATCCCAGGCTACCCTTGGACTCATGGCAGTCCTCCTGCCTCAGTCTCCCAAGTGCTGGGATTACAGGCATGCATCACCATGCCCAGCTTTATGTGGTGCTGGGGAATCAACTCAGGGCCTCGTGCTTGCTAGGCAAGTGTTTTAACTGCTGTGCCATCCCTGCAGTCCCTCAATTAAATTTTACATCTTCTGAGTTTTAGCTTGATTTTTCTGTCATTTTTAAAAAATTCTTAACCGAAATGATCATTCATATCTTGTATTATCTTAACTCAGTTTGTGTCTTCTATGTAATTGCTTAAGATTTTATTAAGACATGCATGTGTTTAGTAAATTCCTCTTTACGCTCATTAAAAATCTTTTGAGGGGCTGGAGGAATAGTTCAATGGTTAAATGCTTGCATAATGTGCACACAGCTCCGGGTTTGATTCCCCAGCACCACATAAACTGTGTGGTAGTTCACACCTGTAATCCCAGCACTTGGGGAGGCTGAGGCAGAATTGATATGAGTTTGAGGCCAGCCTGATTGAATTCAGGACCAGCCAGGACTGCAGAGTAAGACCCTGTCTCAAAAAATCTTTGAATTTGTTTTATTGTTTCTTCTTTGAGTTCTTCAAACACATAGACCATTTTCTGAGTTCTTTTGCTGTAATTTCCTCTACTTAAGGGTCTGTGAGGTCAGCTTTTGAGAAGTTAGGCTGTGTGTGTCTGTATGTTTGTGCATGTGTGTCTGGTACTGAGATCAAACCCATGGTTTTCACCCTGAGGAACCAATTAAAATGCTACAATTCCCAGTTCATTTTTTCTTTTTAAAAGTTATTTTTATATACATGAATTTCAGATTCTATAACACAATAGAAACATATGTCTTGGGAATCAATGACCATTTATGCCAATCTTGGCCTCTTTTTCGTTCCTTCTTAACCTTGACCTATCGCTTCCCCCGACCCCTGAACTCAGAAATGTGTCCCTTTCCTAGCAGTCCATTGCCCCTCTTTGTATCCTGTCTCTTGTGTTGGTGTCTTTTTATGCCATTTTTTTGAATTTAATAAGAGGGCATCTGTCTATAGTCAGTCTTTTGTGTTTGGTCCATTACACTGAGCATTATTGACTCAAGGTGGCCCCATTTTTTGTTCAAATGCTTCATATCTGTCTTTCTTTAGGGCTGCATAGTATTCCATTGCATATAGGTAACAGATCCTCTTTATCCATTTCTCTGTTGATGGACAAGTAGGTTATTTCCAGGATTTAGCTATTATGAATTGTGCTGCTATAAACGTGGATATGCATGTGTCTTTATGGTATGTTGACTTTATTTCTTTTGGGAACATGCCCAGTAGGGCAGTAGCTGGATCATTTTTATATGTTTTGTTTTTGAGATTCAGTCTTGCTCAGTAATTCTGCCTGGTCCTCAAACACATGTTGATCTTGCTGCCTCAACCTCCTGAGTGCTGGGATTACAGACACACAACCGTGCGCAGCTTATGTGGTGCTGGGACATTGACAACAGCCTGACAACAGCTAACTTTAAGCTTATGAATGGGTTTTGGAAGAATACTGATTAAAAACAAAAACTGTAGAGAATTGAATCCTTTATGGTTATTTTCCTCTTCTAATTTCTCAGAAAAATTTAAATTTGCAAACAAAAACTATGGTATAATTAATTGAGATAATATGTATTGAAACAATGATCTTGCTTCAAAATCTAATTCTTATTTCAGTAGACTTTACTGTCCCAAAGGTTTTGGAAGTACTGATGATCTAACACGGAGGTCACATATACTAGGCAAGTAACTCTACCACTGAGCTATATTCCCAGTTTGTAAACAATATATTTTACATGTAAAATTATGTATGTTCATTTGTTACATAAACTTTTAAGAGTCATTTTTCTTTACAGTGTGTATTGTGTTTCTTTAGCTTAATTCCATTACTAGGTACTAGGCCTTTTTAAAATTCCATTAGCTTAAAGAAGGGGCTTTGCATTTTTGGCTAAGGCCTCAAAAATGTCCTTCCTCATTACATACTGGAATTTGGTTTGGTAGAGATTAGGCTCTGCTTCTGCCAGATTAGTAACAACTGTATTGAGGGAGAAAAGGAGCACACATGAGTATGTTCAAGAACAAGTAACTGATGTTTCAAAGGAACTAGTATTAAAAACAAGTCTTCAAATCGCCTCCAATTAAATTAATTTGTTGAAGTAGAGGAAAACTTGTTAAAATCATTTTATTTTTCATTAAACATTATACATGGATTCCTTAGTAAAAAATTAATGAAGGCCTTGTTAATCATTAAGTAAAGGGAATGACCTAGCTCATCTGGAAAAACCTGTTTTTCAATTAGATTTTGTTGTTGTTATTTGATTAATAAAACGAATGTACTCTTGGTTGTCCTTATGGCTTTCTTGGTTTTCTGTAATAAAACTTGCAGATATATTTTATGTGGTGCATGAATTAGGTGAGAGACCTATATTAATATGAGTTATAAATCAATATTTGCTCAGTTATATGAGGCAAAGTGTAGCGAAGACTAATACATGGGGATTATAATTCTGTTTCTCCTACCTTAGAGGATTGTTTTGGGAACGACATAAGGAAAGTTAGGTGAAAAAGATTCACAATGTATAAACCCTCAACGTCAGCCCAAGGAATCATTCTTCTAATTATAATTTATTGACCTAGTTATGGGTTAGTTGCGCACAAAATGAAACAGCTGTGAACCAGTGTCTGATTACTAAGATATACAGGGTGATGAAATTCATTTATACAATTTTTGGCCATTTTCATAACTTTCTGCTCTATAGATAGATACTCTGTTTAAATCAAAAGTATATGTGAGGCTGGGCATACAGCTTGGTGGTGGCCTTGTCTGTTATCACATGCACAAGGCCCTGGATTCAATTTCCTGGACCACAAAAAACAAGGAAGACCTAAACAGAAGCATATGGGTAATAGCTTTTTGTTGAGTAAAATTGTGGAAATTATGGGATTTTTCTTTTATTTACTTTTTTGCAGTACTGGGAATTGAACACAGGGCTTTCGCATTTAACTATATCACCAGCCTTAAGTTGATGGTTGTGTCTGCTGCACTAGAATTTTCGATCCTTCTGCCTCAGCCTCCCAGAATGCTGGGATTACCGGCCTGTGCCACTGTGCCCAGCTGTAAATTATATTCTTAAAGCCTACCATTCAAGTTGCCCTCCAATAGAGCCTGGGAATGTAGCTCAGCGGTAGAGTACTTAACATGTGCAAGACACTAAAAAATGAAAAACAATTACAAAAAACAAGTGGCCTTCCAATAGACTGATTTGGGCAGTCAAGTCAGTTCTGTTTTCTAATGTGTGAAAATGAGAATTTCTAACAGGTAAATTTAGAGATGATGATTTGTATTCCCAAAGGAACTCTTCATACATGATAGTGATATCAAACTAACAACACCTCTGAAACTACAATTTTCAAAGTACTTATCTACCTTGTTTCATAACTCTCGTGTGCAATGGAAGTTTGTTACAGTTCTCCAGATAATGAAATAGCCACAGAAAAGGTGGCTTCCCAAGATCCCACAGTTACGTAGAGGCAAAACCATGACAAAAACACTTGCCATCTCTCATTCATTATGTTCCGGGCATCTCTGTAATTTACAGCTGAAAAAGCCCAGACATAGAGGTTATGTGACTCACTTAAATCATATGGTGAATCACTACTTAAGCTGTTTTTATAGGTAGTAAAACTGTTTCTAACTAATTTTTGGTGTGAATTAGCTAAATTGGCTGCTTCCCTGTCTGATGTATGGCTGTTCAAATCCAGCCTCTTTTCTAGATGGCAAGTCGTGGCTAGCCAGATGATACCAAGCCACAAAACCAAATTGTAAATGATAGATAGGTATATGTGGGTCTTGCCTTGCCTAACCCACGAGAATTGTATAAGGTCATTCTAAAACACGAAACTATATTTCTGACCTCAAGAATTTGGAGAAGGGGTTGGAAGCTGTCTTCCTTTTTTGTTGCTGAGACAAATCACCCAACAGCCACAACTTGAGAAAGGTTTCTTTTACCTCACAATTTCAGAAGGTCTCAGTCCATGTATGGGTGGCTGGCAGTGATGGAAGCACATGGCAGAGGCTTAGCTAGAGAAAAGCTGTTCACAGCATGACCAGCAGGAAGCTGAGTAAGCAAGGGAGAGCAGAGCTAATGTATATGCTTCCAGGTTAAGCCCAAAGACCTGGCCCTTCAGGGCCTAGCCTCAATGACTGTGCCCATTCCAAGCAGGCCCCAGCTCCTCACAGCATGTGAAATCCATATGTAATCCACAATATACAGATACGTGAGGCTTTTGGGGGGTATTCCAGATCCAAACCATAACAGGAGTGTATCTCAGTGGTAGAGTGCTTGCTTAGCAGGTGGGAAGCTCTGAATTCCATCCCAGTACCCCCCCACCCTCCACTCCCAACCCCCACCCCTTTTAGAAACAGGAAAGAGAACGCTTCGGTATATTGCCAAGCAAATCTTGGAAGTCAGGAACCACGTCTCCCTAGTCACTGTGTTCCCGGTGACTGGCACACGATCTAGTCCGTTAATTGGCACTGAGTTAAGTTTGTTCAGCACTTGAGTGTATGAGTGAAGGAACAAACAAGTGAATAAATGAACAGAGTAGGCCATCCTCTCCATTTAAAGGCTGTATCCTGACAACTATAAACAATTCAGAATACTGATTTTTCTCCAAATTACACTTTTTTTGAAAAAAAATATTAAACATCTATTAATACTATGTTCCAGCAGGTTCTATGCTAGACCATTCTGTCAGAGCACTAAAAGACAATCAACTAACAAAAGCTGACAGGGGGAGGGTCTCCACAGAGTTTTCTAGAGGAGGATGACACTGAAGTAATGAGAAGGTAGGGGAAGAATTCTGGCTGGGAGAGGAACAACATACAACTTAGAATTCATGGAAGTCCAGCACATCTGAAATACTTAAAATAGGGGGCTTTTCTTTGTTTTGTTTTTGAGTCAGGGCTGCCCTGAGTTGCACAGGCTGGCCCTGAGCTCCAGATTCTCCGGCCTCATTGTGCTGAGTAGCGGGAACTCCAGGGGTGCACCAAGAAGCCCAGCCTTACAAATGAAGGTTTTGAAGGAGAGGTTTGAAAACATGTATTGAGAGTCCCCACAGCTCTTTATGTGCACCAGGTCTCTTTAATAAATTTGGTCTCTCTCTTTGTCTTAGGTACTTTTTTTGTGCTGGGACACGACATAAGGTAGCCATAGCTTAGGGGAGGAGCGATGTATTTTAGTTCACAGTTTCAGAAGGTCTCCGTCTATCAGAGGTGGCCTGCAGTGTGGAAGCACAGGGCAGAGGTCCGGCAGGAGAAAAGCTGTTTACCCACTGCGACGGGAAGCAGAGTGTGAGAGGAAGGGCCAGCCAGCGCACCGTCCTACCAGCCCCAGCCTCTCAAGAGCGTGGGAAACCGGTGGGTCAACCCCCATGAAGGACTTACCTTCCAAACATGAGGTGTTTGGGAGACATTCCAGATACAAACTATAATACCCATTCCCTGCATAGATGACTTAAACTCAAGCCCCTATAATGAGTTTTGAATTTCAGAGCAGGAAAGCAGTTGGCTATTTTCTAAAACAGGTTTTAAGAAGTATGTGGCGGGTAAGGTATTAGGCTTCATGTCATGAGTCTTGAATATTCTGTTTCCATACACATTCCATGCACTAATAATTCTGTGTACCCTGCACTTGGGAGGCTGGAGCAGAACCGAGAGTTGGATGACAGCTTGGGAAACACAGTGAGGTTCTGCTTGCTTGCTTGCTTTTCTTTTTCCTTCCTTCCTTCCTTCCTTCCTTCCTTCCTTCCTTCCTTCCTTCCTTTTCTTTCTTTCTCTTTTTCGAATTCCTTGACTTACCCAAGGACTGAGACCCTGTCTCAGAAACAAACACAAAAGGACAAAAAATTTCATAAAAAACCCCTCTTCAAACAGCATTTAAACCCCCCATACTTCTGATCAAACAAAAAAATAGAATCCAGAATCTACTCAAAGTATTGCTAAAGCACTCCTTCATTTTAAACAGCTGACTTAATTCAAATGACAAATTGGGAATGGAAGCAACTGAGCAGGTGATAGTGCCTGAAGGTTCCTGGTAACCTTTGTGTCTTAGTTTCTTCATTTGTCCATAGGGAATAATAGCCTCACAGAGGTGTTATGAAAAATAATAAAAGTTGTTAATGTGCTTTGAGATCTACAGAGGAAGCTTGCTTTCAGTGTATAATTACACTGCAGTAAGTCTCTCAGGCTTATTTCCTTCTACTAACACGTTAATAGGTATTCAAAATGACACAGCTGAGGTAGCTTTTGCTTGCTAAATTTATTCCTGCATGACATAGCCACTGATACCAATTATCTTTAAAATAGCATGGAGCCCAGAGTGGTAATAAGGCTCACCTAATCTTTTGGGCTTGAGGATTCTTAAAATCTTTCATTTTGGGGAGTAACTCTCTCCCTTTATTTCTCAAATTTTCCATTTTACTTGACTCCTTCCTCCTCCTCCTTCTCTTCGTCTTCTTCTTTCTTCTTCTTCTTGGGACAGGGTCTTCCTTTGTAGCCCAGGCTGGCCTTGTACTCACAACAGTTCCCCTGCCTCAGCCTCCAGCACGCTGGGATTACAGGTGCATGCAACCACGACTGGTTTACATGGGGTGGGGAATTGAACTCGGGGCCTCATGCTTGCTAGGCAGGTGCTCTATCTAACAGCTGTGCTACTTCTCCAGCTCAACACGCTCTTCTTCTTTCTGACAACAATCCCTAAAAATTGTATATCAGCTCAGCTGGAGTCACTGAAACCTTCGAGATGGTTCTTCTTTTAACCAATTTACTTTCTTGCAGTGTTCAGTGTGGAAACCGGGGCTTCACACATGCCTCATGCTAAAAAGTAAAGCATGTCCTGTGTGTGTGTGTGTGTGTGTGTGTGTGCATGTGCTAAAGAGTGAACCCAAGGCCTGTGCACTCAGCTGTATCTGCAGCTCTTTTATTTACTCATTTTTTACGTCTTAGTTTGAGACAGGGTCTCACTAAGACACAAAATTGTCCAGGTTGGGCCAGGGCTTTCAGTTGTCCTGCTTTGCCTCCCAGAGTGTTGGGATTACAAGAAGGCACCACCAGGCCCAGTTTAAAATTGTTTAGACGACTCCATAGCAGGAACAAAAAAAGATGCTGAAATCAGAAACTGAGCTGTTACACTGGGGAAAGAAAAGGGCTTAGATTGGCCTAGCAGAAGACAGGAAGGGTGATATGAGTAAAATATTTGGACAAGATCACCCCAGTCTAAAGGAGGAACCTAGAAGAACAAAACCAATTAAGAAACACTGACCCATAACCTGAACAGTCTTCCCATAGATCTTTTTTCTCAGGACTGGGGACTGAACCCAGGACCTTCACACTGAGCTACATTCCCAACTCCTTTTTTTTTTTTTTTTTTTTTTGAGACAGGTTTTCACTGAGTTGCTAAAATGCTCAAGCTAGGTTCAAACTTGCAATCCTCCTGCCCTATCCTCCCAGACTGTCTGGATTACAGGTATTCACCACCACAATTGGCTCTACAAACTCTTTTGGTCAATTGGCCACTTGAGAGAAGGAAAGAAGAGGATGTGGTATCTCTCTCCCATTAGTAGGAGAGATAACACCAAGTTTATCTCTCCTAATGCTCTTGGATCTTTATTGGCATTTTGTGGTGCTGAGGGTATTAACCCAGGGCCTCATGTATGCTAGGCAAGTGTTCTACTACTGAGCCACATCCCTAGCCTGCCTGAGTGACATCTTTATGTTCAAAAGAGGTATGCTTTCTGATGGCCTCAGAGAATATGAATGTTCCAAGATGGAATATGAAACAATGTGAAGCTATGAGTATAAAATCAAACCTTTTACTTAAACTCAGTTTGAATTCTGTCCTTTATTAGTACATATGACACCTTCAATATGACTCTCAGGCCAAAACCTGAGGATTTGTTTCTTCCCTGAGCCCCAGAGTTCTGTCTGAACTATCTGAGATGGAGTGTTTACTCTGAGGCAGAAACCACTCCTTGAATCAGTGGCTATTGCTAAGGGGCTTTAGTTAACCATCACCAAAACAGAAATTTACCAGCGTTGGTCAATTCTGCTCTTTTACTCAGCTGGTAATATTTTTCTTCATGCTGGAGTAGGAAACAAGAGGATTTAGCTTCCTTGAAATCCTGTAGCACTGCATATGTTTCTCACTCTGAGTGTAGATAACTTTTGAAAAGTATGTATTTATATAACATTGTTGAAATGACAGAATTTAAGAAATGGAGGACAGATTAGTGGCTGCCCTGGACTGGGGGTGGGGGGATGGAAGAAGGTGGGTGTGGCTGTAAAAGAGCAAGAGCAGATTTTTTTGGTGATGCTGAGATTGTTCAGAATCTTGACTGATGATGGATGTGTGAGTTGTATACTGACTCAATATAAGGCAAAAAATGATCTACAATTTAAATTATAAAAAACTAGCATGCACATAAAACTGAACGTATGCATGTTCATCATTTAAAGAATGTCTGTATCACAAAGTTTTTAGCTTTAAATTTACCTAGCCTACCTTATCCCATATTCATTTCTCTTCAAGATTGAAAATGTCAAGATAAGACTAACTCAGGGCTGAAGGCATAGCTACGAGGTTACAGTGCTTGTCTAGCAAGTGCAAGGCCCTGAGTTCGACTCCCCAGCACTACCTAAACTGGGTGTTGTGGGACCCTGACTAGGCCTGGGATGATTGTACATAGAAGGCGGCTCATATACCGATAATCTCATTTTGTGAGACGGGTAGGAGTGGAGCCCCTCCCTCTTATCTCAGGCCTAGGATGGCCTGCAGCTCACCGCCCCTTTGTAAAATCCTTTTTGTAAAAACAGAGGGGGAAGTACGGGACCCTGTCGAGGCCAATAGAAGGTGGCTCATACCTTGATAATCTCGAGACAGTCACGAGTGGAGCCACTCCCTCTTATCCCAAGCCCAGGATGGCCCACAGCTCAGGTTTCATCTTACCCAAATTCCTAATTTTCCCCTGTTTCCAGGCCCTTACCAGAAATCACATGGTCAGGTTTTGAAAGACCCTCCATGCAAATTAGGCTACTTTCAGACCCCAAAATCCCTTCAATCAGTATATGACCCTTGCCCTGTTACCCTGGCTGACCCTCTTCCCTTCAAGTGCTTATGAGCCTGGCACTCACCTCCAATAAATGAGCTGTTACACTGATTTAGCCTCCCGGATGTGATTCCTTCCCTCATCGTACTCATGCCCCTTGAGACCCTGTTTCCCCAGACTTCACTGGCTCCTGATTGCCAGTGGCCAATGGTGGCCAGGGACCCCGGAGACCCTGACAGGGTGTGGTGGCACATACTTGTAATCCAGCACTCTGGGGCTTGGGGCAGGAGGATTTCTGTGAGTTCAGGACTAGCCTGGACTATAGAGTGAGACTCTCTCTCTCTCTCTCTCTCTCTCTCTCTCTCTCTCTCTTTCTCCATAAATAAATAGTAACTAAAGTAATGTTTAGGCTTTGCAGAAGCATCCAATTGCCAGTTTTTAAAATGTCCAGTTCCAGATCCCTGTGCAAAATGCCAAGAGGTATCTAGTCATTGTCCTAAACCTTCAATCACCTCAATTCCAGGAACAGCAGAGCCTTAGAGACCACCCCTTGATGAGGTCACCTTCCCCAAGCAGGAGCACCTCTCCCCTTATGGGAATTAAGGCTGTTCTCATCCCAAGTCAGAACAGTCATCTCAGGGGAACCAAACTGCCTGCAAGCCAGGATTCCTCCACAGCTATGAAATCACAACGGAGATGGATTGCACCCTGGCCCACCCTAGCTAATCCATAAAAGCTGGCCTCTTTTTTCTGTGAGCAGGCCAGTCTGATCCCCTTTGCTTGAGTGTGTCCTTCAGTTGCTCAAGCTGGAGCCCTTTCTTAATCCTCTTTACTGACTCTGTCTGGTAAGTCTGCCTCTGCTTCACACTGCTGTATTCTGAAATTTGTTCTCCATAAGTGTCAGGAGCCTCCTGACACGCCAAGTTGAGGTTCCATCTCCTCTTTGGGGCACCTCATTAGACCCAGTCTAGCCACGTTATCATGGAGGATAACTGGGCAAAGTGTGCAAGGTATCATTCTGCATTGCTTCTTACAACTTAACATAAATCTACAACTATCTCAATAAAAATATTTTTTGAAACAGGCTGGTCCTGAACTCAGTGTGTAGCCCACGCTGGCCTTGAACTCATGGCAGTCCTCCTGCCTCAGCCTCACAAGTGCTAGGATTATAGGTGTGAACCACCCTCCTTTAGCTTGTCATGCTGGAGAATCAAACCCAGGGCCTTGTGCTTGCTAGGCAAAGCACTCTAACCATTGCACTATTTCTCTAGCCCCTCAATAAAGTTTTTCTGTTAACAAATTAATGAATATATATCTAGGTCTTATTCAAACAGCAGATGCGTAGGGACAAACTGTCCTGTGGCTGAGACAAAACAAAGAAAGTTGGGCCCTAAGAAATGAACTGACATCTGAGAATTGAATGACTCTGAATAAAAGTTTGATAAACGAAAAAGTAGAAAAAGGGTGTTTGATTATACTTAATATTCCCAGGCAAAGAATGTAGATTGCCAGTTAGCTTAAAAAGCTGATGCATTTTACAATATTTCTCTCTCTCTCTCTCTCTCTCTCTCTCTCTCTCTCTCTCTCTCTCTCTCTCTCTCTCTCTCGTCCTGTGGATTGAACTCACAGCACTGGGTATGCTAAGCATGTGGTCTACCCCTAAACTGAACATCCAGCTCTTTAAAAAAAAGAGAAAAGCTTAGTCTAAGCCAGGTATACTGGTGCATTTGTAACCCCAGCACTTGGGATTCTGAAGCAGGAGGCTGGCTGTGAGTTTAAAGCCAGTCTGATCTATATTGTGAGTTCAGGGTCAGCCTGGACTACATAGCAAAGTACTGTTTCAAAAAAAATTAATCTAGAGGTTGAGGGAATAGCTCAGTGGCTAAAATGCTTGCCAGTAAGTGCTAAGTGCCTGAGTTCAATTCCCCAAGCACCACATAAACTGAGTGTGCACCTGTAATCCCAGCACTCAGGAGGCTGAGCCAGAAGGATTGCCATGAGTCCAAGGCCAGACTGGGCTCTGAAGTGAGTTCAGGACCAGCCTACAGTACAGAGCAAGACCCTATCTGTGATCATTGGAGAGATTATGTCATTTTAAGACAATCAAGAACCATGCCTGGATTAGGGTTTGGGAACCACGCCTAGATTAGGCAATTGGGAATCAGCCTGGAGTGTGAGTGATTTGTGAGCCAGAATATGAGGGAAGAGCACCCACCCAGATGTGGGATGCCTAACTGGGACCTCGAAATGTATAAAGGGAAGGAAGAGGAAAGATTATTACAGCTTCTTCCTCTGGGAAAGCTCTCACCTTGGCAATTGTCTGTGGACGCTGACTTGCTACAAGCAGCAGATCTTCCTCACAGATTTGCTCCACTCTCGACTTGCACCTGTCTGCCTGTCGCTGATCTTCAGTAGCTGATCTTCAGTCTCTGGTCTTCATCATTGTTCTTGAACAACCGAGATCTGCAGCAGACTCTCACCGCTGTCCTGCAGTCCCAGATGGGTGTACTACTTCACGGCTGAGCAGCCATCGGACATGCCAGCTCTCGCATGTGCAGGCCACCATTTTGGACTGTCTCTATCCTCAGATTTGTAAGCCTTTCAAATAGATCCTTTTTGTTATAATTTCCGTAATTTTTGCCTTTTGAAAGAACCCAAACTAATACAGATTTTGGTACCAGCAGTGGTTCTCAAGAGACAAAAGTACAACAGTGGTCTTTAAGGTATCTAGTGATTTCTGGTGTTGGTTTCCTAGTTCTATGAGACCTAAAGTTGTTTGGACACCTCTCCTAATAATGTACGGAGAACCGTTGGCCTGTGATGTGAACTCTTTGAAATGATACAGGTACTGGATCCTTATGATTATCTTGACTCTCCACTTAGGAGAAGTGATGCATTTGGTGATTCTATGTATAATATATTTGAGAACTTCTGGAAAAGTGGAAAATATGATGCTGTTCACTAACTACTCTTAGCATCTTGAAACAAACTAGTGAAGGAAAACAATGAGCTCAGGGATTTAGACTTCCAACACTAGGCGCACATAGATTTCTTGAGAGCGTCTAATTGTATTCTAGAGAAAAATCTTCTCTCCTTTAGCCATAGGGCTGAAGTTGCTGAAAATCAAGATCAAGCTCTCAAAATCAGATTAGGTGAAGTATGGCTCCAGGTCAATGCTAAGCCCAGAAGGGATTCCTCTACCCTCATCTCCACCCTCAGCAGCAGAGGCTTCCCCACCTTTGCCCTCTGTGTTGTTGACTTCACTCCTACCTGAGGAAACTAATCCTGTGTTGCCTAAGGAGACAGTCCGGAAACTCCCTTATGTAATTACCAGGGAGGATAATGCTGGTGCTCTTCAGGAACTGCCTGAGGCCCACCTACCTTTTCCTCTAGGTGGATAAGCAGGTTTAAGCCTCAGAAAGCCCCTAAGGGTGAGGTCCACAGTACCACTCATGAGGAAGTGTGATATACTCTCAAGGAACTTCTTGAATTTTCTAAATCTTACAAGCAGAGGTCTGGGGAACAAATATGGGATTGGATTTTTAAGGGTGTGGGACAATGGCGGGAGAAACATACACCTGGGTCAGTCTCAGTTTCTTGGCATGGGTCCACTGAGCAGGGATTCAGGATTTAATGTTATAGCCCGTGAAGTTAGAAGAGGTACTAATAGTTTATTTAGTTGGTTGGGAGAAATATGAATTGAAAGATGGCCTGCTGTGAGTGAGCTGGAAATGCCTGATAGTCCTTTGTTTGCTGTTGAGGAGGGTATTCAAAGTCTTAGGGAAATGGGAATGCTGGAGTGGATCTGCCAGATAGAATCAGCTCATTCTGACTGGGAGGGTCCAGACCAGGTACCCTTCACTATGTCTTTAAGAAACCATTTGGTGAGGGGAGCACCAGCATTTTTGAAGTGCCCTGTTGTCGCTCTTCTCTGTACACCAAACCTTAGAGTGGGAATGGCAGCCACATGATTATAACAGTTAAATGGTATAGGTTTTACTGGATCTCACAGTGGCAGGAGCCAAGTGGCAACAATTAACTACCAAAGGCAGGGTGGGTGTACTTATTGTAATGTACAGCAGAGGCAAAGCAGTGATCAGAATGGGCTGACACGTGTGGACCTGTGGCATTGGCTCATCAGTTGTGGTGTACCCATACACAAAATATATGAGAAACCTACTAAATTTTTGCTGGTCAGCCAGTTTACAGACCCAGTCAGTACCCACTGAATGAAGGGGAGGCCAGTTCCCCTTGAGGAAGGACCCTGATGCATTATCAAAGAGTTATAATGTCATATTTCTCCTATCCTTTCCCAAAGGGACCACAGCCCTTCACCAGCATAACTGTGCATTGGGGAAGGGGAAATGATCAGGCATTTTGGGGGACTTCTAGACACTGGCTCTGAGGTAACACTAATTCCAGGAGATCCAAAACATCATTGTGGACCTCCAGTTAAGGTAGGAGCTGATGGATGCCAGGTGATCAATGGAGTATTAGCTAAAGTACAACTCACGGCGGGCCCCATAGGTCCCCAAGTTCATCCTGTAGTCATTTCCCCAGTTCCAGAATGTGTAATGGGGATAAATATCCTTAGTACTTGGCAGAATCCCCATATTGGTTCCCTGACCTGTGGTGTGAGGGCTGTTATGATGGGAAAGGCCAAATGGAAGCCATTGGAATGGCCTCCACCAAGGAAAATAGTAAATCAGAAACAATATTGCATCCTTGGAGGGACTGCAGAGATTATTGCCACCATTAAGGACTTGAAGAACGCAAGGGTGGTAGTTCCCACCACATCCCTATTCAACTCTCCCATTTGACCTGTGCAGAAAACGATGGATCTTGGAGGATGACAGTGGATTATCGTAAACGTAATCAGGTGGTATTGTGGTTTGGATCTGCAATGTCCCCCCAAACTCTCTTGTATTTGAATGTTATAGATTGTCTGTGGAACCATGTGCTATTGGGAGATTGGGGCCTAGTCTGGAGGGGTAGACTACAGGCATGTATATTGGATTACAGGCATGTAAATTGGATTATAGGCATGTAGTGGGAGTTTACCATACCTTCCACACCTGGATCCAGGAGGGGCTGATCACTGGGATGAGACCTGGAAGGATATATAAGTGCCTTCCTGCCTTCCTTGGAGGACTAGCCTTACTTAGTCTCAACTTGACTTCCTGTTTGTGATGTCGTGAGAAGCTGCCTCCACCTCTGCCTCTGCCATGTACTTCCACTGTAGCTGGCAACCCCTGAATGGACTGTGACCTTCTGAAACTGTGAGTTAAAATAAACCTTTCCTCCCTGAATTTGTGGATGTTGGGTATTGAGTCAGAGCAACAAAAAAGTAACTAAGACAGGTGGTGACACCAATTGCAGCTATTGTACCAGATGTGGTTTCCTTACTTGAACAAATTAACATGTTTCCTGGTACCTAGTATGCAGCTATTGATTTGGCTAATACATCTTCCTCCATACCCATCCATAAGGACCATCAGAAACAATTTGCTTTTAACTGGCAATGTTAACAGTGTATCTTTACTGTGCTGCCTCAAGGGTATGTCAGTTCTCCAGCCCTGTGTCACAAGGTAGTCCAAAGGGATCTGGATTGTCTTGCACTTCTACAGGGTATAACACTGGTCCACTATATTTATGACATTATGCTAATTGAGCCCAATTAGCAAGAGGTGGCAATCACTCTAGACTTGTTGGTAAATCATTTACGTGTCAGAGGCTGGGAAATAAATCCCACCAAAATTCAAGGACCCTCGACCTCAGTAGAATTTCTAGGAGTACAGTGGTGTGGGGCGTGCAGAGATGTTCCTTCTAGTAAAGGACAAATTATTACATCTGCCACCTCCTACATCCAGAAAAGAGGCACAGCGCCTAGTAGGCCTATCTGGATTTTGGAGGCAGCGTATCTCTCACCTGGGTGTGTTACTCCGACCAATTTACAGAGTAACACGGAAAGCTGCCACTTTTGAGTGGGGCCTGGAACAGGAGAAGGCTCTGCAGCAGGTCCAGGCTGCTGTATAGGCTGCTCTGCCTCTTGGACCATATGATCCAGCAGATACAATGGTATGTGAGGTGTCAGTGGCAGACAGGGATGCTGTTTAGAGCCTCTGGCAGGCCCCCATAGTGAATCACAGCAGAGGCCCTTGGGACTTGGAGCAAGGCCCTACCATCATCTGCAGATAACTACTCTCCCTTTGAGAAACAGCTTCTGGCCTGCTACTGAGCCTTAGTGGAAACAGAATGTTTGACTATGGCTCCACGACTGCCTCTGCCACGTACTTCCATTGCTGCTGTCCGCTACTGAATGGACTGTGACCTTCTGCAACTGTGAGCTAAAATAAACCTTTCCTCCCCTAAATTTGTGGATGTCGGGTATTGAGTCACAGCAACAAAAAAGTAACTAAGACACCCAGCAGTGAGAGAGGCTGATGCAGGATGACCCTAAATTTGCAGTCCACCTCGGCAACTTAGTCAAGACCCTGTCTCAAAATAAAAAGTAAAAAGGACTAGGGTGGTAGCTCTGTGATAGGACTCCCTTGCCTTTGATGTCTAATTCCACAAAATGGGGGAGGGTTAACAGTGAGCTCAGTGGTAGAGTGCTTGCCTATTTGTGTGAGATCTTTGGTTTAATTCCTGATACCACAGAAAAATGAATTGGTCATAAGATATGAGCTTTAAAGATAACTTATACAATATATATTTTTCAGTAGTAATTAACCCAGGACTGAGCCACATTCCAGTCTTTTTTTTTTTTAATTTTGGGAGAAAGTCTCACCAAGTTTCCCAGGCTGGGCTCAAACTTGGGATCTTCCCACCTTAGCCTCCCAGAGTGCTGGGATTACAGGCCTATATCACCATGCCTGGAGCACAATACTTCTTAATGCTTATTTAATTGTTTTATTTTAGAATTGCATTTTTACAGGTAATGGTGGGAAACCCATCCTGACATTTGTACAGAATTTTGCTTTAACTCAAGTGCCATCACCACAAAAAAGGCTTAAATTTATTTTGAGAAATGAATAAATCTTATAAAGGTTAAGTCTTCATACTAAGAAGATCAAGTGATAGCAAATGTTGTAGATAGAGGCTTATTTTGGAAATGAAATATTAAGTCTAGGTTTTGAATATATATTTGAAGCAAAAAAAAAAAAAAAAAAGAGGAGCAGCAAATAGGACCAATATGTGATGAGAACGATGACTTGCAGCCTTTGATATTCACTGTTAGGTAATTATTACCCTGTGAGAGTAAAAGAGGAAAAATCTGCTCAGCCTATCTTTTCAAGTAATAAAATGTTCTCCAATTAAATTATTCTTTGCGCATCAATAATGAGGTAATTTCTGTAGAATCAAACTAACACCTTCTTATAGAACTGAAAAGAATTTTGGATCAACTGCTTGCCTAACATGTGTGAGGCCCTGGGTTCTATCCACAGCACTGAATAAGAAAACCCGGGGCGGGGGGTGGTGTCAAAGTTAAATCTCCCTGTGCATCCTACTGGACTAATATGCAAGACTAGGTGTAGCAGCCCAAAGAATAATGAATGCACTGAAAATGCAACTGCCATATTCCTGTTGAATAACAGTTTTGTTTTGTTGCATTGAGGATTGAACCATATATCTATATATATATATATATAGATATATATAGATATATATATATATATATATTTTTTTTTTTTTTTGGAGAGAGAGAGAGAGAGAGAGGGCCTCACTGAGTTCCTAATTTACCCGGGCTGAGCTCAAACTTGTGATCTTCCTGCCTTAGTGTTCCAAATTGCTGGGCTTACAGGCATGTATCACCACACTTGGATCAATATTCCTTTAAAAAAAAAATTTGGGAGTCTGGGTGCATAGCTCAATGATAAAGCACTTGTTTAGGAAGCAAAGGACCCTGGGTTTGATCTCCTAGCACCACATAATACCTGGGTGTGGTGGCACTGTCCCATAAGCCCAGAACTAGAAAAGCTAAGGCAGGAAGATTGCCTTGAGTTCTAGGCCAGCCTAGGCTACACAGTGAGTTCAGGACCAGAAATTGTTTTTGAGGGAGAGTCTCCTTATATTGCCCAGATTAGTCTCAAATACCTGGCAAATAATCTACTTGCCTCAGCCTCCTAAGTATCTGGGACTACGCATGTGCACTACCATGCCTAGTCAACAGTATTCTTCGAAACATTGTACAGGTGCAATAGGATATTTCCCATCTCACAAAGACTTGAAGAATATTATCCAAGTAAGAATAACTTTCTGAAGGCTGAGTTATGGATGTCAATACCAGCATGTAATATAAGAGAGCTCGTAACCTGACAGGCACAGGATTAAGATTATCCAATTGGGAAAGACACAAGGAAAACAGGAAGGCTGCTCCCCTAGACACTTACCTTTGTAAGGGGAAATGGAGCTGTCAACCAACTATGCTGTCAAAAAAATTAAAGGGTAGGGCTGAGGGAAAAGCTCAGCGGTAGAGGCCCTGGGGCCATCCCTGGTGCCACAAAATAAAGGAAAAATTAAAAGACTGCATTGTAACTTTTTAATTTTGATACTGAGGATCAAACTCAGGGTCTGCTGCATGTCAAACACATGCGCTTCCACCCAGTTCTATCACAGACTTACACTGTAATTCTTAAGGAGCCAGAAGAACGACTGGGTGGGATTGAAACAAATTATTAAAAGGGGGGCGGGGGAAGAGGTCATGAAAAGCTCCAGATCCAGAAACTGCCAGTTTTAGCTTAGAATGGATGCCAAGAACTCCAAACTGGTGGAGAAATTATACACAAAGTGAAAAATATGTAAAACAGAACTGGTCCTAGGCTCTAAGAAGAAAATAAAAAGGAAAATAATAAGAACTTAGAAGGTAAGGGTTATTTTTTAAAGAAAAGTATTGTGTAGAATTAAATAAAAACCATGTATAATTTGGCTTTTTGGAGCAAAGTTTCTATTACCATTGACATATTCCAGGTAGTCTTCAACCAAGACTAAGTGTATCCAGCCAATCATAGCTTCAGTTCAGAACCTACATTCTTTTTTCTTTTCTTTTCTTTTCTTTTTTTTCTTTTCTTTTTTCTTTTCTTTTCTTTTCTTTTCTTTTTTTTTTTTTTGAGACAGGGTCTCATTCTGTGGTCCAGGCTGGTTCTGAACTCACTTCGGAGCCCAGGCTGGCCTTGGACTCACGACAATCCTCCTGTCTCAGCCTCCAGAGTGCTGGGATCACAGGCGTGCACCAACACGCCCAGCTTATGTGGTGCTGGGGAATTGAACTAGGGTACATAGCGCTTGGTAGGCAAGCACTTTAACCGCTGAGCCATTCCTCCAGCCCCAGAATCTAGATTCTATTTGAGAAAAAAAAATGAAAGATCTTGACGTAAGCTCCTTCTGTTAATATATACTGTCTTATAATAATGTTCATATGGATATCTCTCCTTTCTCTCTAGGACCAAGCTCGCTAGATTTTTTTCCATTGCCTGTTAATATCATTACACAGAGTATAAACTTCTAGAAGGTAAGAAGTGTGACTTTCCCTTTTTGAATCGCAAATGTGTGGCCCATGCTCAGAGTCAGTAAAGATGTGCTTTTGTAATGAGTGACCAGCAAATTAAACTGCAAAAATGAAAGCTATCATGATCTTACACACGTTTCCAGGTTCCCTTTCTGACTAGCAGAAGCTTTACCCCTTATCTCTATTTCCCCTTCTGTAAGCTTGCCAATAAAATCTTCTCTTCACAACCTGTAAAAACAATAATAATCTCTACATAATAGCATTGAAAGAAACTAGTTAATGACTTGGTCCTTTCTTGGAGTAATTTTTGAGAGAAAACAGTTCACAAATGAAAGGAGCAATATAGGAGAAATGCAATTCCTGTATCATGTTCTAAGAGGCCATACAGCCAAAGCTTGTTATGCAGCTACCACTGGTAACAACGGTTTTCTCTTACAACGTTAGACTCAGCTTACCCTTTGATCATCTACTCTCTGGTGTGCATCTTATGCTTTGCCACTTGTTTTTAGTACTGGGAACCAAACCCAGGGGTTACGTACCTCTGAGCTACACCTCTATGCCTTTTATTTATTTATTTATTTATTTATTTATTTATTTATTTATTTTTGACACAGGGTCTCATCCACTAAGCTACCTAGGGTGACCTCGAGCTCATAGTTCTCTTACCTCAGCCTCTCCTGTAGCTGGGACTCTAGGGCATGTACCCCCCACACCTGGCCTTCTTTTCCTTTAGCCACATGATACCCTCTGCCCTTCCTGAGCGAGCTGTACACTTTCATTCCTCTGTACCTTCATTTATAATATTCCCTCTGCCTAGAAAGCTCTTTCTCCCATTACCCTCCTGGAAAATCCCTGTTTACCTTTTCATTGCCACCTTGTCTCACTCAACTTACTTTTGCAAAACAAACTTTCCAAAACTGAATGGCTCAGAACAACTTGTTTACTTCCAAAGATTCTGTGGGTTATCTGAGCATTTCTGTTCATCCTGCATAGGCTCACGCATGTGACAACAGTCATTTGGTTGGCTGGGCTCAGCTGAGACACTGTCACAGCTGGACCTGTCTCTCTACACGGCTGCTTTCCAGCAGGCTAGCCTGGAGTTCTTTACATGGTAATTAGTCTCCAAAGGCATATTCTCCAAAAGAGAAGCTGCTAGTTCTCCTAAGGCCTGGCTGTGCTCAGAATTCCGGGGATTTCATGTCTGCTGCATTTTATTGGTCAAAGCAAGCTACATGGTAAGCCAAGATTCAAGGGGAGGAGGAAGAGACTCCATCTCTTGATAGGAAGATAGGCAGAATCACTTTCCACAGGGGATGACACAGAGAGAAATAATGTACTGGGGGCCATTTTAAATGATCATATAGCTGAAACATCACCGTTTCAACCTTTTCATTCATCATTTGTGATACATATAAATACACATTTTCTTGTTATGTGTCCCTATGTCAGTTTTTCTTACTATATACTCTGGTGTGTGCCTAACGTCCAAACACCTGAAGGAGACAGGGGCTTAGGAAAGTAGGTACCCAGTATAACAGACAATCTTTGGTAATCTAACATAGAGAAAGCTTTATTTGGAAGATGAAATTGAAAATATAGTTTAGAAGCTGGGTCTGGTGGCACAGGCCTATAATCCAGCACTCTCGAAGGCTGAGTCAGGAGTAGTGCAGGATCAAGCCTAGTATGGACAAATTAGTGAATCAGCAAGACTATCTTGAAAATAAAAAATTAAAAAAATGGGTTGAGTGTGAAGTTCCTGGGTTTCATTCCCAGTACCACACAAAAAAAAGTTTAGAGCCAGATCATGGGTGACCTCGAAGTTATAATAAGGAATCTGGACTTTATTTTGCCAGCACTTAGAAGACAAGAACATATTCTGTCCTCAAACTGTTTCTCCTATGTTTTCTGTCCATGTGAATGGCAGTAATAGGTACTCACATCCTCCACATGCCTCATCCATCCAAATGGCCTGCAAATTGTATTTGTATTTGTTACATGTCTGAATGTCTCTCAGCTGTCACATTCTTCCATCTGTATTGCCACAACTCTGGTTCAGGACCTTGTCCTTTCTTCTCTAATCTAACATCATAGTCTCCTAACTGGTTTCCCCAGTATCAGTTTTGGTCCTTTGTCCACACCCCATAGTTCCACGGAAATAGTTATATCACTCTCAAGAAAAAGTTCAAAGTCTTTAGCAATAAGTACAAGAGATTTCCATGATCTGACCCTTGTGAAATCTTGTGCTGCCCCTTGCCTTTCATACTTCAGTGATAACAAACTTGGCCTGCACGTGTGTGTGTGTGTGTGTGTGTGTGTGTGTGTGTGTGTGTGTGTGTGCGCATGCAACTGAGAATCAAGCCCAGGGCCCTCACACTGAGCTACATCTCCAGCCTATTTATATTTTTGCTGTTGAGACAGGGCTTTACTAAGTTGCCCTCCTGTTTCAGCCTCCTCTCTACTACAAGTCCCAGCTAATAGCAAATTTCTTGTAGCTCCTAAATTCATGCTGCACTTCCTTATATTTTGGTGTCTTTGTTCATGTTAGGTTGTGTGAAACACAATCACTCCATCCTCTGGCTAAGTGACTCTCAGTTTTCTTTCAAGACTTAATCTCTAGGAATACTTTTCTGGCTCCCTCTTAGTCTGGGTCAGGTGCCTTTCTTCTGTGTTGCCATGGTTAACTAATGCTTACTGCTTTCATATTGATAATTATCTAATCCCACAACTGGGGAGGCAGAGGCAGGGGGGTTGCAAGTCCATGGCCAGGTTGGGCTACATACTGAGTTCAGTGCCAACCTAGGCTACATAATAAGACCCTGTCTCAAAGACCAGATAGTAAGAGCTGGGTATGGTGGTGCGTGCCAGGAGGCTGAGGCAGGTGGATTGCTGTGAGTTCAAGGCTGCTCTGGACTACATAGTGAGTTCAGGAACAGCCTGGACTACAGAGTGGGACCCTGTCTCAAAAAAAGCTAAATAATACTTTTATTGATCATTCAAGTGAATAACTTAATTTTCACATCAGTTGCATGAGTTAGGTTCTTCCAGTGGCAGCTAGTAAGTGACAGAGCTGGGATTTGATCCCGCTGCCTCACCAAGGACCACCTGTTAAAACCAGTATACTATGCTTTCATTCAGGCACAGCACTCATCACACAGTGCCGGGGATCTCACCCAGGGCTTTATGTGCTGGGCAAGCTCTCTACCACTGAGTCACCCTCAGCCCCACATCCATCTTCTTTGCCCCAGAACCTATCATATGTGTTATACACTAACCACTCTCTAAATGTGTGCCGAATGAGTAGATGAATGAATAAGTCCCAAAATATATGGGCAATCCCTCTTGCTACATTGTTTATCCACTTTTTAACGATAAAAATGCCTAAAGAACTGGCTGCATTCTTTGACAGAGTCAAATTATACTATGAAAAGAACAGAGACCAACTGCTCACATGTGATAAATTTTCTGTTTACTTATGCTTGGTGAGTAAATGAAAAAATTGCAAGCCAAATCATTCTACTAAAAGAAAATAAAGTTGAGCGTGGTGGTGGTACACATCTCTAACCCCAGCACTCAGGAGGCTGAGGCAGGAGGACTGCCATGAATCTGAGGCCAACCTGGACTACATACTGAGTTCAGACCCAACCTGGTACAGGTGAGACCCTGTCTCAAAAAACAAAAACAAAAACAAAAAACCAGAGAGAGAAAAAAATATATGACAGTGGAATGAGGAAGTCGCTAGATAACAGCAAAACTTTCTTCCTTCTACTCCTCCTCAGTAAGGCAAGAAATGAAATGAAAAGACAGTTACTATTAAGCTAAACTAGAGAGCGACCCACAGGATGCGTAAAAAACATACACACTCGGCCAAAATAAAGACTAGTAATGCATAGGGTCTGGGGCTGTGGGTTCAGCTTCCAGTGACACAAAAATATTACTATTGAATGCATAGAAATACAAAAAGTGATACATCAAAAAGTGGTTTGATTGTAGGGAAAAAGTCACATAAATTTTGCACACTAATAGATCAAATTTGTATCTGTGCCCTGATATCTTTGTATTAGCCATTTACATTCTCTGAACCTCGCTTTTCCCATCTGTACTGAGGGGCTAAAACTCCCAACCTTAGCAGGGTGTTGTACAGGTTAGGAATGAAACAATCTGTCTAGATCAGTGCTTGCTACAGGGTATCTATTTAGTAAGTGGCAGCTTTGCTTCTTTGGTATTTACCTGAACCTTTAAATGTCTCAAATCGCTTTCATACATACTGTCATGGAGTCAGGTAGGAAAAAGAGAAGGAAAGTATGAAAGGCTGTGGAAAAGTACTGGGCTTGAAATCAAACAGACCCAGGATTGAATCCTGGTGCAATCCTTTCTGAGCTGTGTGAACAAGAGCAAATTCCCTTAATCTTCTGAGCTTCAGTTTCCGTATCTACAAAATATGTATAATAAAGCCTAGTTACTGAGTGGGGGACTGTGTCCACTCACACGTGGGCCTGAAAAATCAGTAAAGTAGGTGGATATTTTAGTTTGTAAATTCTGAAAAAAAAATCAAGCTGTGCTTAATATAAATGACAACCCAATTTGGAAGTCACGGGCACCAAAAGGTTCAAATAATCTTGTGTCATTCAGTTACTTTGAGAAAATGTTGCCAAAAAAAAAAAAAAAAAAAACCCTCACATGAAGTACTCTGGAAAATATAAAATGAGAAGAATCTGCATTTTTATACCAAAGGCGGCTTCTGTGGTACAGACTGGGTTGTAACACTGAGTTTGCTGACAAAAATCCAGTACTGGGTTTGCAAATGTGAGTTTTGGACCCTGGATTATGTCAATACACTTTAAAATACAGCCACTTTGCAAAGCCCTGTTGGAGTAGATAACTGTCCTCTTGCAATGATGTATCTATGGCAGAGAGTTCTATTAAAAGGCAACAGTTGAGCTGGGGAGTATCTCAGTGGTACAGCCTTGCTTAGTGTGGGTGAGGCCCTGCCCTGTATTCCACTGCCCCATCTCTCTGGGAGACTGAGGGAGGAAGACTGCGTGTTGGAGGCCAGCCTGAGCAATTAAGCTCCTCAGCGAGACCTTGCCTCAAAGCAATAAATAGGAAAGGGGCTGGGAGTATAGCCCAGCGTGAATGCCCTGGGTGCACTCCTTAGTACTACGTTAAAACAACAGTTCACAACTTTACACACAAACCAAAAGGACTTGATGAAAACTTTAAGTCCTATTTTTGTTTAACTAGTTCTTTCCCATGGAAAGACCTGCATACGGGCCCGGGGTAGACATCAAGGGAAGAGTCTCTGGTTCCAATCAATCTGCAGCACACAAAAGATAAGAAAAGAATTATAGGCAGGCCTGGTGGCACAGGTCTGTGCTCCTAGCACTCTGGGAGGCTGAGGCAGTAGGATGGCAAGTTCAAGCCCAGCCTGGGCAATTTAGTGACTTACCAAGATTCTGTCTCAAAATAAAAACAACAACAGCAACAACAACAGCAACAACAACAATAACAACAAAAAGGCTAGGGGCATAGCTCAGCAGTTAAAGTACTTGCCTAACAATCGCAAGGTCCTGGGTTCAATTCCTCAGAACCACATAAACCGGATCGTGGTAGTGCATGCCTGTAACCCCAGCACTCAGAAGGCTGAGGAAGGGGGATTGTCATGTGTTTGAGGTTAGGCAGGCCTACATAGTGAGTTCAGGACCAGCCTGGACTACAGAATGAGAATCTGTCTCAAGAATAATGTTTTAAAAGGGCTGGTTAGGTAGCTCAATGTGAAGGCCCTGGGCTAATTCCCTAGTACTACAATAAAAGAAAACAAAACTACATATATTGCATTATTGAATATGAAAACATAACCCCACATGCACAAGGATGTTTATCACAGGACTGTAACAATTCGTAGTGACAAAAAAGAAACAATGTTTGTGTCCACCAATGGAGGAATGACTAAATAAAGCATGGCAAGGGAACACTACAGAGCAGTAAAAATTCATGAACTATCATGTGTGTCAACATGGACAAATTTTTTTTTACTTTGGTGCCAGAGACTGGACTCGGGTCTGCTGTGTGCTAAGCATATGCTGTACCACTGGGCAACATCTCTGTCTCAGGGATAAACTTTGAAAACACAATATTGGATGAAAAGTACAAGTTAGAAAATAAGAGAAAAGAAAAGCACAAGTCAAAAATGATTGCTTCCAGGCCTGGCGGGACAGGTTTGAATTCTCAGCACTCTGGGAGGAGGAGGAGGCAGGATGATCACCAAGTTGAAGCTGAGCCTGGGTAACTTAGTGACTTAGTGCATCCCCGTCTCAAAAATCAAAACCACATAATGGACTGGGGATGTAACACAGGATGAAGGCCCTGGGCTGCATGCCCAGTAACATGGAAAAAGAGATATCTGTGGAAAGAAAGGAGAGGATCAGGCTAGAGTGGTGGCTAAGGGCACCGGGAAGACTAATTTTAGATTTCAAGTTGATTGGGCTTGATTGTACCTAAATGTTTTGTTGACATTATTTTTGATATCTGGGTACGTTTCTGGATAAAAAATAGCATTTGAATTGGCAAACTGAGTAAAGCATAGTGCCATTCCTAGTATGGGTAGGCCACATTAATTAATTGAATGCTGAAGAGAACAAAAAGTAATAGTAAGCAGGAACACCGGACTGCTTGAATTATGACGTTGGTTTTATCCTACCACTGGATACACATGGGAAACATCAGATCTTCTTGGGGGTCTACCTTGCCAACTGCAGATCTTGGGATGTCTCTAGGTCCATAATCCTGTGATCCAACTCCTTATAATAAATAAATGAACACACCCACACGCACCCCCCCACACACACACACACCATTGTTTCCTTTGCTCTGGGAAACCCTGATTAATACAAAGACTTCGGTTTCATCTTTTTCAATTATTTTCTTAAGAATGATGGATTTGTTTATTATATTTCTCACTCTATCTTCAAAAAATAAAATTACATCAAATCTGTATTATTTTTCCAATTAATGTATGTTATGGTTTGGATCTGGTATGTCCTCCAAAAGCCTCATGTATAAAGATGTTGTGGAATAGCTATGGAACTGTGTGCAGTTAAGAGATGGGGCCTAAATGGAAGCGACTCAAGACCATCATGCTTAGCGAAGTGAGTCAAACTCAGAATGTAAAATACCACATGGTTTCTCTAATACAAGAAACCCAGAATACAGGCATTCTATAGAACCAAATGGGCGTGATAGTGAGAGGTAGAGAGATAGGGCAGGCACAGGGAGATCAAAAAGGAGGAGGGGAAGAGATTGTAATGTTGACCCAGCATGTATGTGCACAAAATACTCAAGGGAAATGTAGCCATTGTGTAGCCCATATATATATATATATATATATATATATATATATATATATATATATAAATAAAGTGGGAAAAAGAAATTCTAAATATAAAAAGAGCTGTGGCCTGATTGGAGATACGTAAATCAAAACGTCACTAAGATAACATCTTACCCCAGTGAGAATGGCATACACCAAGAGCTCAGATAGCAATACTGGCAAGGTTGTGGGGGAAAAGGAACCCTTTTGTATCAATGGTGGGCCTGTAAACTAGTACAAGCACTATGGAAAGCAGTATGGAGATTCCTCAAAAAGCTGAAAATAAATACTGCATTGGATCCAATGATAACTGTCCTGGTTATCTTTCCATAGGAGTTAAAAGCTTCATATAACAGAGATACATATATACTCATGCTCACAGCAGCATAACTAATAATTGCTAAATTATGGAAGTTGGGCTGGAGGAATGGCACAGTGGTTAAAGCACTTGCCTTGCAAGCACAAGGTCGTGAGTTTGATTCCCCAGCACCACATAAAGTGGGGAGTGGTAGCACATGCATGTAATCCTAGTACCTGGGAGGCTGAGGCAGGTGGATTTTCCTCATTCCAAGGCCACCCTGCGCTACACCAGTGAGTTCAGGACTAGCCTGGGCTACAGAGCGAGACCCTGTCTCAAAAAAATTATGGAAAATGCCAAAGTACCCATCAATAGACCAAAGACAAAAAAATATATAGCATTTGTACACAATGGAATACTACTCTGCTATAAAGTCAGAGGGATTTGAGACATTTGTAAGTAAATAGATACAACTTGAGACCATCATGCTTTGTGAAGTGAGTCAGACTCAGAAAGTTAAATATTACATGGTTTCTCTAATATGTGAAAACCAGAATGCAGGAAATTTATAACAAAGTGGTGAGATACTGGGAATCAGGGGGGAGAAAGGAGGGGACAGAAGGGTCAAAAAGGAGGAGGGGAATGGATTTTGATGTCATGATATATATGTGCACAAAAGTCTCAAGCTGAAGGTAATATGTACCCCATAAAAATGGGAAAAGAGGTGAGGCGCGGTCAGGAGGGGTAGTTTACAGGCATATTCTGGATTAGGGGCATGTAGTAGATTATGGGTATGTAGCAAATTACTCGGCATGTGACCTGGAAGGGGAACATCACTGGGGCTTAACATAGAAGAGATGGATTAAAGGGACAGGACCTGGAAGGATATAGCTAATTCTGCCCTTCCTCACTCACTTGGCTTCTTGTCCACCATGCCAGGAACAGCTCTCCTTCTGGGCCTCTGCCATGTGCTTCCATCATTGCCAGCTACTCATGAATGACCTGAGACCTTCTGAAACTGTGAACTAAAATAAATCTTTCCTCCCTTAAATTGTGTCCCAGCAATGAGAAAGTAACTAAGACAGAAATACTGAGGTTTGGGCCTGGGACATACCTCTGCAGCTAAAGTGCTTATCTAGCAAGTGCAAAGTCCTGGGTTCAATTCCCCACCACCAAATAAGATGGGTGTGATGGTATGTATCTGTAGTCTCAGTACTCAGAAGGCTGAGGCAGGATGATTACCATGAGTTCAAAGCCACACTGGGCTGCATAGAGAGTTTAGGTCCCACCTGGACTATAGAGAGAGACCTTATCTCAAAAGAAAAAGAAAAGAACTACTGAGGTTTGACCCTGGAAGGTTGGGTCACTGAAATATGATCTGGAAGGATCTATGCTAGCTCTGCCCCTCCTTCCTCACTTGGCTTTCTGTCTGCCATGCTGTGAACAGCCTCCCTCATGTGCTTCCACCACTGCCAGACAGACTTAGATCTTCTGAAACAGTGAGCTAAAATAAGTCTTTCCTCCCCCAAGTTGTGGTGGATGTCGGGCATTCTGTCACAGTGATGAAAAAGTAGCTGAGACAATATATGATAAAACTAAAAGGTTAAATGATTGCTCCAGTCTTTCTGTTAGCTCCCACATACACAGTTCACAGGGAGGTTGTAAAGATGAATACAGTGCTATAAACCTTACTAGGATTTGGGGCTCCTTGTTAGGGCATGGAAATTAAAGGTACTCTCATTTCTTGACTTTTCTTTCTCACCTTTTTTCTCAGATCTCCCGCACCAAAGGGGTGAGGTCACACACATTGAGAAATAGAGCAGAGGCAACAAATGTCTCATAAACGTGGTAATTAACTCCATGTTACTTTTAAGATTTGAGAAAGTGCCAAAAGTTGCCTGACCCCCAGAGTGTGGACTGAATCCTGCTTTCTAAATCATTGAGAATCAATGCTATAGAAATCTAATTTATGGGGACAGTAGCTAGACAGCAACATTTGCAGTGGAAAATTCCTCTACCTTCCAGGTAATAATATGGGAATAACTATTTTGGACAGGAAAAATGTGCTTTGAAAAATGTATGAAAAAGGCAGAAAAAATGTAAAAGGGAATAAAACTTTACATGAATATTTATAAAATCTTGAGTTCTCCTGACTATTTCTGAAGGTTAGATACATTGACATGAAATCTATTTGGGACATTTCCTATTTTACTTAAAGGGAGGGAAAAAGAATAAAGGTGTTTGTTTGTGCCATCAACAGTGATTTGTTTGTCTCTTTGCATGTTTTCTTGTTTTGCAATGCTGGAAGTGGAAGCCAGGAAGTTGTGTGTGCTAGGCAGATGTGGTACCACTGAAATAGACTCCCAGCTCTTTAACAGTATTTTAAAACCCGCTTTTCCACAAATTAAGAAAACGTGACTGTATTTTAGATCTTAGGAGGTCTTGTGTAACTACTTGTCTTTAGACAGGTTTCTAGAATACTCTCTCTTCTTTGATTCTCCACTGCTTCAAATCAACTGTTTGACCTTTAAGTTAAAACTGTTATATTAGTTGTGATACGAAATGCCCTAATAGTCAATAGAATCATGCACCTTATTGGATCTGGTAGTTTATTGGGATACTTCTGAACACTGTTTTCAGAAGCCTTTCTTTTCCCTGATTAAACATGACTTTCCGTAAGCAATGTAAAATACATGTAAAAAAAGCAGTATTGCATTTAGGTTACTTCCAAAATGATCATGTGCATTTCTGTTTTGAATTTGGACATGGTCCCTCAAGAGACTTTATATGTAGTGCTTATAGGAAAATATGTTAATATTTTATTAAGAGGTTTTCATTACTTTTATCTGTAGAATCTAATTTTTCTCAGGCTCTATCACTGAACTTTTATTAAACATTCTAGTGCATTTTTATTGCAATGAAAAAGGTTCTCCAAATATATTAAAATCTTTATTTTTCATTATTTGTATAAATATTTAAACTTACAATCTGAACTGCTCATTATATTTGATATCCAAGGCAAATATTCTGGCTTCATATTATGCATTTATTTTTTTCTTTTTAAAAATTTTTGGTTTTCAAAATCATGAAATATTTTATATACACAAAAAACAGAGTATGATATAAGCATGCAGTGGTTTGAGTACTTGCCTAGCAAGCGCAAGGCCCTGAATTTGATTCCCCAGCACCACATAAACTGGATGTGAAGGCACATGCTTGCAACCCCAGCACTCAGGAGGCTGAGGCAGGAGGATTGCCATGAGTTCGAGGCCAGCCTGGGCTCCACAGTGAGTTCAGGACCATCCTGGGCTAGAGCGAGTTCCTGTCTCAGAAAAAGAAAACCAATAAAACAAACAAACCTATTATACAGCAATATCAAACTTTAAAACTTTCCTACTTTACAGGAGATTTGGTTTAAAGAAATAAAACTTTACAGGTACAACAGTAGACTGCCCCCATTTGTTCTCCCTATTCCTCTTTCTCAGAAGTAGTCACAATAATGGATTTGATACCGTAATTTCCATGCATGTTTTGTATTTTTATCACATATGTATCCTTAATATGTATGTAATATTGTTCCCTATATATTGTTATATATATGTATTATATATGTATATATATGTTTTTTTTTTTTTGAGGTAGACTGTAGCCAGGCTGGTCCTGAACTCACTGTGGAGTCCAGGGCTGGCTGTAGACTCACAGAAGTCCTTCTGCCTCAGCCTCCTGAGTGCTGGGATTGATTACAGGTATACATCACCACACTTGGCTTTATGTGGTGCCAGGGAATCAAACTAATGGCCTTGTACTTGCTCAGCAAGCACTTTAGCCACTGTGCCATTCCTCCAGCCCATTTTACATACTCCAAGCTTCAGATAAATGGTACCATACAATAAATAACAGAGGCAATTCTGTGTAGCACAGTGAGTGACAACACAAGCACTGGTACCAAAGTGGCCTGGAATGTGTGCTGTACGGATTGCTAGCTGTGTGACACCAGGGAAATTCATCTCTCTTGCCTCATTTTTCTCATCTATATAAGTGGGAAGTGAAATAGTACCTGCTTCATAAGGTCGCTTCGAGGGTCACATAAGTTGGTACATTAGCTCCTATTCTGTACCTTGCTTTTTTTACATGATGTGTTTGCATGTTTGCATGCTTACATGTACCGCTGATGCCTTTTCGTCTGTTCTGTCACATGAAGACACTGCAACATATTCATCTTCTCCTTCATAGTGAGCTGAGGTTGTACCCATTCCAACGTGTTGAAACGGGGCTGAGGTGTAGCTCAGTGACAGAGCGCTTGCTCAGGACTTCATTCCTGCCTGGCACTTGGAGGTGGGGGAAAGAAAAACTAGGGCTGGGCAGTAGCTTGGCAGAGGACCTGCCTAGGATGCCTGGGGTGCTGGGTTCAATCTTTGGTGCTGAAAACCAAACAAAACCAAAAACTCTGGGTGTGGTAGCTCCACAAACTGGAGCTTAGCTTGGGCAACTTAGTGACTTAGTGAGAACTTGTCTCAAAATTAAAAATTAAAAAAGGGCTGGTGACGTAGCTCAGTGCAAAGGCCCTGGGTTCAATCCCCGGTAGTGAGCATACACATACATATACATGTTTTTTAAAAAATCCACAAAATGCATACACATGCATACACATTTACATGAAACAAAAAAAGATTTGCAATTTTTACAAAAATGTTGTTGCTATTAACAACGTGTTTTTTTTTTTTTTGAGACAGGTCTCACTCTCTAGCTCAGGCTGGTCCTGAAAAATCACTGGTGTAACCCAGGCTGACCTTGGACTCATGACAATCCGAGTGCTGGGATTACAGGTGTATGCCACCACACCCAGCTTTATGTGGTGCTGGGGAATCAAACTCAGGGCCTGCACTTCCAAGGCAAGCCCTTTAACCACTGTGCCATTCCTCCAGCCACCTGCAATTAACAACTTTATAAATGTTTTTGTGTGCATATATATGAGAGAATTTCTCTAGAGTTCTTCGTCTTTAGTTAAATGTTTTTAGAAAAAAATACATTTAAAAATTATACCTTTGATTTCTTTTTAAAAGGCAAAGGAACTATTTCATCTAATCCAGTGTTTTCAAAATCAACAGATTTTTTTTTTCCTTTCTGAAACATTACAACTATACTATTGAGAATCAAAATCACAATTTGGTTGAAGTAGTAAGGTCATCAGTTTTATTAATTTTTGTTTGCCTTTTAATTTTCATATACTGCTATGTGCAGATTGACAGAAGAGTCTAACTTCCAATCAAGGGGCATACCATTTTAATATCATGTATCAAAAATCTGATTGATCATTGAACTTCAAAGGTTTTTGAGCTCTATGTCATAAAAATGAATCTTTTCCAACTTTTTTTTCCTTGGGAATATAAGACTGCATTTGTCATGTGGGTGTTTTATTGGTCTTAACTTGGCGAATTGTAGGTTGTAAACCTCAATGTTTCAACAACCCATAAAGGTATAAAGACCCCAACTAAAAAGTCTCTGATGATCTTAAATAAACTATTAACTTCATTAAATTTCATCTGGCAGTCTTTTTGAAAACTTAACAATATTCAAACTTTACCATTTCTTTTCCTAAAGAGAGTAAGAATATTTATTTATTTAGCAGTGCTAAAGATCGCTGAACAAGCATTCTGCCAGTGAGCCATCCCTTTAGCCTATGAAAGTGATATTAAAAAAAAGGGACCTACGATTTCTGATTACCTATATTATTTGTTTTTTCTTTTTTAAAATTTACCTATCACATCCCTTTCCTCCCTCTCATCCTCTGCTGTTTCTTGTTTCTATTTGATACACTTCTCTTTAAGAATATCTAATTAGGGGGATGGGGGAGTATCTGAGTATCTCAGTGCTCACAGCACTTGCCTAGCAAGTACCCGTTTGATTCTCCAGCACCATACAAGCCAGAGTGGTGGCACATGCTTATAATCCCAGCACTGGGGAGGCTGGGGAAAAAGAATATCTAATTGGCTACAGTGTTTCTGTCTTGTTAGGTTACTTTATATTGATTTTGAAAGTGGTCTATAAACCATAGGTAAGAAAAAAATCCTCCGTAGACTCCAAGGTTTATCTCATCTTATAATGTGATACCTAGCTTTTTGGATCTCCTACTACCTTTTGTGAAACAAGTCATTTACTTTTATTGTTGGTAGCTAGCTCTTCATTTACAGCTGTAAGAAAATACATGACAGCTTTTATAGCTTTGTAAATAAATCAAAAGTATCTTTTCAAAAGAGGGACTGTAGAGCTGGGGCTTGCTGCACTTGCCTAGTGTGTGCAGTCTCCCAGCACCAAAGAAAAATTAGCCAGGTATGGTGGCACATGCCTGTAATTTCAGCACTGGGGAGGCTGAGGCAGGAGGATTGCCATGATTTTGAGGCCAGCCTGAGCTACAGAGAAAGACCCTGTCTTAAAAAAAAAAAAAAAAAAAAAAAGCCAGGCATAGTGGTACATGCCTGAAATCCTAGCACTTGGAGAAACTGAGACAGGAGGATGTCAGTTTAAGGCCAGCATGGGCTCCATAGTGAATTAGGGGCCAACCTGGACTACAGAATGATATCCTGTCTTGAAAAAAAGTTTAAAAATTAAAAAGGGACTCTAACAAGTGTGTTTTATGCTAATAAGTATAACAAGTGTTTGCTGATCTCAAGTTTAACTTACCATTTACTGCGTCAGATTATTGTTCCTACTCATAAAATGCATAAACATACTAAATTTGTCCAGGAAACAGAAAACTATGACCTTGTATTTAAACCTCGTTTAAAACTGGTGTTCTGCTTCTGACTCACTTCACTAAGCGTGATGTTCTCAAGCTTCTTCCATTTGCCTGTAAAAGCCTCCACGCTGTAGGACTTTATAGATGCAATTTTAGCTATTGTTAGTTTTGCTGCTGTGAACATGGGTATACAAATATCTCTGATATGAGAGACCCAGATCACAATTCTTATGGAATTTAAAACAAAAAACCAAAGTAAAACAGAGGGGTAGGGTGGGGAGGGAGGAAGGGGTGGGTAGGCGGAGGGACAAAAGGAAAGGGGGAAAGTACTTGTCACCTTGACAAGATAGGTAGGTGCACAGAGTGCTCAACTCCATTGTAAACCTTAAATTTTGCACTTATACATATCAATAAAATGGGGAAAATATTGCAAGAGAATAAATACCAGAGATCAAAAAAAAAAAAAAAAAAACTGGTGTTGTATAAGTGGTGTAAAGAAACAGTCCCAGATTTTGAGCTGGAACCCCAAGGCGTCCTCCGAATCCCATGCTGGCACTTCATGTTATACTCGGGAAGTTGCTTGACTGTTCAGTTTCTCCTCTGAAAAAGGAAAGGGTTCGGCTGGGCGTTATTTTATGTCCATGTATTACTCAGAGTATTCTATAAGTTGTAAGAGACAAATGTGGACTATGATATTCAAAGAGAGACCTTGGGGACAGCATGAAACTTCACAGTGTTGTGAATGGCTCAGATGCATGGAAGGTATGTGCTGTGTTTGGGTATAGTCACGAGTTCCTATTGTCAGAAATGCGTTTGTGTTTCGTGTACAGCGTACAATCAATGACTACAAAGCTACAAATGATAATGTATATGTTTACTTATTTTCTTGGGAAGGTAAGTTAGAAAGATACCTTCAGGTGCTAGAAAATGGCATATTGATACATATTTATTAGTATGATTGCACATTGCAAAGAGTATAGTTTTATTTTTAAAACAAGGACAGAGGGAAAAAAGCATCTATTAACCAGAAGGGGTCCTGAATAGGATTGCCCTATACTAATTATTATTAGGTATTTCGCAGTATAAAGAGTTTTGTGTATAAGAGTTTTTGTTTAATGGCTCAAGTCCGATTGAAAATAAAATAGAGGGTTATAAGAATAGCTCAGCAGTTAAAGCACTTGCCTAGAAAGCTTAAGGCCCTGAGTTCGATTCCCCAGCACCCATAAGCTGGGCACGGGGTTGCATACCTGTAATCCCAGAACTCAGGATCCCAAATTGGAGGCTAGCCCAAGGATTTGGAAAGACTTCTGTCTCTAAATAAAAATTTAAAATAAGGGTTGGGAATGTAGCTCAGTAACAGGAGCACCCCCGGGTTCAACGTTCAGTCCTGAAACAAAAAGCATAAGGTATAGGTTTAGTTAGTATTTACTACTTAGAGATTGAACCGTGGACCTTACCATGCTAGGCAGCCACTCTACAACTGAGCTACATCTGTGTAACCCTTTACTTTTTTTTTTCTTCTGGCCCTGCTGGTTGAATTAAGGTATGCTCCCAGCTCCCTGCGTCACCTTTCTTTTGAGCTAGTGTCTCACTAAGTCTCTAAATTACCCAGGATCCTTGCAGTCCTCCTGCTTCAGCTTTCCAGAGTGCTGGATTTAAAGGCAGGCACCACCATAACCAGCTTCCCCCTTTTAAAATTTTTACTTTGAGACAGTTTCAATAAGTTATCCAGGCTGGCCTCAAACTTGTGATCCTCCTGAGCTTCCTGAGCAGCAAAGATTACAGGCATGTGCTACGTCATGTCACCAAGTGAATTTATCTTTCTGAACCAGTTGAAAGTAAATGGCAAACATAATGGCAGTTTTTACCATTTCAGTGTGTGTGTGTGTGTGTGTGTGTGTGTGTGTGTGTGTGTGTAGCAGGGTTTTGAAACAGTGTCTCAGTATGTTGCCTGAGCTTTCTAGGACTCCTGGGCCCACGTGAACCTCTGGTTCAGCTTCCTGGATACCTGAAATGACAGGGGCATGACCTTGCTTGGCTCAGTGCATGTTTCCAATAAATAAAGACAATCATCTAGCTGGGTGTGGTATACACCCATAATTCTAGCACTCTGGGAAGCTGAGGCAGGAAGACTGTAAGTTTTAGCCTAGTGTGCACAACTTCGTGAGACACTGTCTCAAAATTAAGTAAGTAAACAAATATAAACTTAAGAAAGAGATAGGTAAAGATGTAGCTCAACACGAAGGCCCTGGATTACAATATCCAGTACCATAAAAGAAAAAGAAAGAAAGAAAGAAAGAAGAAAGAAAAGAAAGAAAAGAAAAAGTCCTGTATGTCAATAATACAGTAATTAAAACCAGGAGTGCAATCCATTAGATCTTATTTAAGCTTTGTGAATTATCCTAATAAAGCCTGATATTTAAAAAAAAAAATTTAGTCCAGAATCTAATCCAGTATTGCCTACATTACTGGGATAAAATGTGTTTTCTCAGAATTTTTTTATCTTCTATTTTGCAAATACCTACTCATTTCCTCTTCACCTCTCAGTCTTTCCACATGCAGTCTAACATGAATTTCTAGCGTCTACCATTAGAAGTGCTACCAGCAGGTAAGAGGACCTTGCTACAATGATAGACATCAAATGCTGACACTGGTTCTAGTGCTTGAATTTTAGCTTCTCTTGGTAGTTGTTAGCAACAGATACTTCACTTTAAATTCAAGTAGTAGTCTTTGTTGTTACTTAGTGCCTTTTTTTATAAAAGTGACCTTGACCTTGTAAGCTTCTGTGTGCACCAATAAAAGAGAATCTTGTGGGAGGTTCTGGACAATGGCAACTTTAATGAAATCCTTTTCAACAATATGGGAAATAGGCAAAAAATATTTATTTTTGGGTTGAGTGGGGTCTATTTTTCTGCTCCCAGCAATGCTTCTGCTACCAAAAATGATGGATATTTCGATTAAAAAAAAAAAACTAACACCCAGCAAGAGTAGCACAATAGAAAAAAATGAAAAATAATGTAGCCATTAAATGTGTATGGGTTTGAAATTATAAATGTCTTTTGAACATATTAAAAAGCCTGCATCACAGTAGTACCTTGAAAAATCGTCAAGCCTGCGCCTTGATAACCCCTTCGTTGTTATTGAAGGTTGACATTCAAAAAATAATGCAGATGTCATCTGTGTACCTAAACAAAACACATGCAATGTTTACCTATGTTTTCCTAATAACTAGGACCGTGGTCAGCATTAAGTGGTGAAAGAACTGGCTGCCGTTGCTGGGCTGGAGCTCAGCTGTTACCGTGCCTGTTTAGCAGGGCCCCGGTCTCCATCTCCCAGCACCACTTAAACTGGGCGTGCTGGTATGGCCTCTAATACCAGCACTCAGGAGACTGGGGCAAGAGGATTGCCGAATGTTTGAGGCCAGCCTGGACTCTATAGTGACTTCTGGACCAGTATAGATTACAGAGTGAGACCGTCAAAAAAAAAAAAAAAGTCTCTGTGCGAGAGAGAACTGGCTGATGATAGGAACTGATTATTTTGGCTCTAGTACTTCTCAGAAAACTTAGACTGGGCTAGAGGAATAGCAGAGAGGTTAAAGCAATCATCTAGCAGTGAACAGCAGAGGTTAGAGTGCTTGTCTAGCAAGCGCAAGATCCTGAGTTCAGTTCCCCAACACCACATAAACGGGGCCGGGTGGCATGTGCTTGTAATCTCAGCTCTCTGGAGCCTGAAGCAGGAGGATTGCTGTAAATTGGAGGCCAGCTTGGACTGTATAATGAGCTCAGGTCCAGTCTGGACTACAGAGCAAGACCCCTGTCTTAAAAAAAAAAATTGACACAAAAGGAGTTTTTTTTTTTTTTCCATGAAATCTTCAGATATACACAAGTTTTTTTTTTTTTTTTTTTTCATTCTTTTGGGGTAATAGGGATTGAACTCAGGATCTGGATTCTTTTGTAGTAATGGGCTTTCTCAATAAGCTACAACCCCAGCCCTTTTCTGTTTTATTTTGAGACACAGTTGCACTAAGTTGCTAAATTGCACAGGCTGTGATTGAACTTGGAATCTTCCTACCTCAGTTTCCCAGGGCCCTGGGATTACAGGCCTGTGCCATCTTGCCTGGTAGGTCTTAAATATGCTTTTATGGATACAGGACCACTTCGTGAAGGGTGTGCCTCTACTATACATGCAAAGTAAAAGGAAAATTAAATGCAGAATGTTCACTGTAATCCTTTTATGGCGTAGAGATGGAATTCAGGGCCTCACTCATGCCAATCAAGCACTCTAGCATGAACTGCACCCTCAATCACCATCACTTCTACCTTTATTTATCTCTTTTCAAGAGTATTCAAGGAAGATCTTAAGAGATGTGTGCATCTCACAAGATTATAATTTATTTTTATGTGTAATTTAATATCTATCCCTAATACATCATCTTTTAGATTTTTTTTTAACAAAAATCCAGATTGCTCTAAAGCAGAGGATTTTTAAAAAATTGGTTTTCCTCTGTAATTCTGCTTGGCTTCCATATAAGCTAAAGGGATGATGGTCTCAAACTTGTTTTGTAACAAGGAGAGAACAAGAATATTCTGACAATCTCCTACTCTTCTCTCTCTTTCTCCCTTCTATTGTTGGTTTAACTGTGATGTTAAAGTAATTAGAGTATTATGAAAAATCTCTATTGAATGATTTATTTAAAATAAAAAGCACTAATTGATATTCCCTAGGGAAAATTCTGATGGTCATTCTATTTAATGCTAAAAACAAATAAATGTCAGTTTGTGCTATAGTCATTTTTGTTTGTTTTTGACATAGAGTCTTACTCTAGTCTAGTCTTACTCTAGTGTGGTCCTGAACTCACTATGTAGCCCAGGCTGGTCTTGAATACACAGAAATCCTGCTGCCTTAGCCTCCTGAGTGCTGGGATTACAGGCATGCACCACTGTGTTGGGCTTTTGTATTACAGTCTTTTAAATGATCAGTTTATAATGAGATTAAATAAAAAAAGTATTATTTTAGGTTCTTGTTTTCAAACCATATATAGAACTAAATGTACTCATGTCTGGGATTTGTCAAAATTCACAATGGTTGTAAAGTTAAAAGTTCATATATTTAATGCATGCTAGGTAACCAATAAGTGCTCTCTTTTATCTATCTATCTATCTATCTGTCTATCTTACATCTAGACATTAAACACACAGAAACATCCAAACTTTTTTCTCCCCATTTTATTGATATGTATAAGTGCAAAATTCAAGGTTTACAATGAAGTTTAGCATTTTGTGCACATACATATCTTGTCAAGGTGACAAGGACTTTGCCGTTTGCCTTTTGTCCCTCCCGCCTACCCACCCCTCCTTCCATCCCTGCCCTACCCCCCCCCCAAACCCCCCATTACTTAAAACGAAAAACATCCAAACTTCTGACCATCTCTGCTCACTGTATTTGGTACAATTCAGTCTTGCCATCAAAAATTTGATCTACATCTACTGGCTTTGACTGAACACGTTTTTTGTTAGTGTATAAATGGGACATGCTTGTATATCGGCTAGTAAGACTATCTGATTTATCATTACTGTTTTCATCTGAAGCTACATCCTTTTGTAATTGATACAGCAAAATGAAATGTTAAAATTTAGATTTTTCCCCCTTGGAGACCAGTGGTATCTCCACCCTCTCCTTTCCTTAGCCAAGATGGATGGATAGAATCTGCAGACACTAGTCCTAGGAGGTCAGAGTGCAGGTTCATTTCCACAGGCAAGGGGAGGTCCAGAAAGGGATTAAATGAGCCCAAATGTATCTATTATCTATCTCACTGTACTCCCACTACCTTCCCTGCTAGAAAAGACTCTCACACACCTGTGCATGGTGAGATGGTGACTTGGTTGATGAGGGCCTTCCATTTCCGCAAAGCCAGCTTTGAATAAACCCTTTTTGCCTAGGCTGGGTGCTGGCTCAGTGGCTAGAGCACTTGTCTAGGAAGGGTGAGGACCCAGGTTCAGTCCCCCAGCACCACGTGCTAGGTGGGTGTGGTAGTACATGCCTGTCATCCCAGCATTCTGGAGGCTGAGGCAGGACTGTTGTGAGTTCTAAGCCAGCCTGGGCTACATAGCAAGATCAGGACCAGCCTGGACTACAGAGCAAGACCCTGTCTCAAAAAAAAAAAAATCCTTTTTTCTTTTTACTAAAATAAATGGCCTTCTTTGATTTGCTCAGCAGTGCACAAATGACCTGTGTGTATGCACCTAAGTGGGTGTTAACACTGACTCCTATCAGCACAGTTAGCCTACACATCTGGTAGGAATTCTAAAACTTGCCTCAAAAGTAAAAGCTAAACTGGTTGTGCTGTTACATAGCTGTAACGCCAACACTTTGGGAGGCTGAGGCAGGACAATCATAAATTCAAGTGGCTTGAGCAATTTACTGACTCAGCACGACATTTTCTTAAAATTCAAAACCAGGCCAGGGGCTGGAGGAATGGCTCAGCGGTTAAAGTGCTTGCCTAGCAAGCAATACGTCAAGTGCTAACTATCCTAGTTCAATTCCCAAGCACCACATAAGCTGGGCGTGGTGGTACACACCTGTAATCCCAGAACTCAGGAGGCTGAGGCAGGAGGATTGCTGTGAGTCCAAGGCCAGCCTGGCTTCCATAGTGAGTTCAGGACCAGTGTGGGCTATAGAGCAAGACCCTGTTTCAAAAAAAAAAAAAAGTTCTGTTTATAGCCTGTTACCCATTATCTGATTTGGCAGTTTTCTAAATAAATAAATAAATAAATAAATAATGAAAACCAAAAAAACCAAACCAAACCAAAACAAAACAAAACAAAAAAACAAAAAGCAGGGAGGCAACTCATTGAGAAGTCTCTGGCATCACTTATTCCCTAAACCCCAAGATTCTAGCATGTTATAGAATTTGGAATTCATATATTTACCAAAAAAAGTTAAATTTTAAGTCATGTGAATTTTATTACCAAAATGAAATTACTGAAAAAAGACACCTGATTTAATATGTAAAAGACATCTATGTATTGATTGTTGCTGACCTCTTTATATGTTAAATGGCTTTATATTTCCCAAGTGAACAAGCCATTTAAAATACAAAGTTTACCTGCAATCCCAGCACTCAGGAGGCTGAGTCTAAGGCCAGCCTGGGCTCCAGAGTGAGTCCAGGAGCACCCTGGGCTACAAAGTGATACCCTATCTCCAAAATAAATAAATAAAAGTTTAGGTAAACATTTTATATAGATGTCCTCCAAACTACAACTGTTTTTAATGACAGACTTTTTTTTAGGTTTGTTTAGGACCTCTTCTTTTCTTTTCTTTCTTTCTTTTTCTTTTTCTTTTTTCTTTTCTTTCTTTCTCTCTTTCTTTTTTTTTTTTTTTTTTTTTTTTTTTTTTTTTTTTTTTTTTTTTTTTTTTTTTTTTTTTTTTTTTTTTTTTTTTTTTTTTTTTTTTTTTTGAGACAGGGTCTCACTCTGTAGTCCAGGCTGGTCCTGAGCTCATGATGTTCTCTAGGATAGCCTTGAACTCATGGTTATCCTCCTGTCTCAGCCTCCCAAATGTTGGGATTAAAGGTGTGTGCCATCACATCCAGCAAGGTGTTAGGAATTGATCTCAGGGCTTTGTGCTTGCTTGGCAAGCGCACCAACCTCTGTACTGTCCCTCCAGCTCTGTTAGGACCTCTTAATTGTCTTATGACCACCATCTTCAAGCAAAGATAGTAGGGAAAGACTGATGGTTTAATAATGCTAGTCATAAGTGTTATCCTAAAGCACAATCAATATATATAAGAAGTAACTAGATTATTTTGTTGGTTGCTAAATATTTTCTTCACAGTTATAACTATAGTTGTTGTAAGGCTGTTGTCACCACAGTTTTTATTTTTCCTTCAAAACATCTGAAGCTAGATTCATCACAAAGGACTGTAACACATTCCCTTGGACACAACCTTCTGACAAAAGCAGACTTACTGATTACGTTTCTTGATTCAGACTAGTACATAAAGTGAGTTTGTTTTATTATTAGTTTTCTTTTACATTTTCCTTGTAAAACTTTGTAACTTATCCTGTAAAAACATAACTTGTAACAAACAACTTGAGTGGTCTTTTAAGATACTAGCTATCACTGATAAAAGAGACTGTAACATTAACTCCTAGGATTAATACTAACAGTTCCAGGAGAAGAAGGGCTATTTTGACTTTCTGTACCTTTGTTCACACTCCTTTCTTGGAAAAAAGTGATTTACCTTTTGTTTAATAAATACTATGATCAGTCTCATGCTCACTTTTCTCTTCAGCCTCTGCCCACATTCTCCTCCACGCATTCGCCTTACTCTGTCAGCCTTCTGTAAGAGCACCTGTAACACTCAACTGGATTTGTTTGTATCTTTGCTTAACAGGCTGCAAGCTGAGGCCAAGGACCATGAATTCTTTATCTTTGTACCACCAGTTCCCAGCCTAGAGAATTGTATGTCTGGCCCATAGGGGCACTCAGTAAATATTTTTGAACAAAGGTCAACTGTACTCAGAATTAGCTAGATAGTCACTGTTCAGTGCAGTAGCTACTAACCTTATGTGGCTATTTACATTGAAGTCTTTGTTTTTCTTGTTTGAAATGGGTCTGATTATGTAGTTCAGGCCATTCTTGAATTCACTTTAGTCCAGGCTGGCCTAGAAGTCACAATTTTCCAGCTGTAGCCTTCAGAGAACTGGGATTATAGGAGAGGGGCACCCACCACATTCACATGAAGCTATATCTCCTGCCCATTTTTTATTACTGAATTTTGAGACAAAGTCTTGCCAAGTGACTAAGTTGCACAGGTTGGGATCAAACTTGTGATCCTTCTGCTTCAGCCTCCCTAGAGGTCTGGGATCATAGGCCTATAATACCATGCCTGGACATTTAAGTTTTTATTAATTAAAATTAAAAATTTGGTCTGAGGAAACAGCACAGCTGTTAGAACACTTGCCTAGCAAGTTCAAGGCCCCAGGTTCCATCCCCCAGCGCCAGATAGTCACTGGATACGGTGGCCCATGCCTGCGATCCCAGCACTTGGAAGGCTGAGGCAGGAAGATAGCTGTGATTCTGAGGCCAGCCTCAGCTACATAATGACTTTAGGACTAGCTTGGTCTACAGAGAGAGACCCTGTCTCAAAATGATTAAATTAAAAATTCATCCTTACTTGCACTACTACATTTCAAGTATTCAACAGCTGCCTATAACTACTGTACTAGAAAAAAACAGGTTAGAGAAGTTGCCATCTCTGCAAAAAGTTCTAGTATTGCTGATTTAGATAGTTATTTCTTCTCTCATATCAACTCAATAAAATCTTTTGATTTTTACTATATGCTAACATTTGTGTTGGCCATAGTAGTAATAACACATGTGAACAAAACACAAGTAATACTAAGTTTATTATTTGCATGACACTGAAACTCTGGTAAAGAAAAAAAAAATTCAATGTGAGAGGGATAAAGTCATGTATGGTGTTGCTTGCCTGTAATCCCAGCGCTCTGAGAGGCAGAGGCAGGAAGATTGCAGGTTTAAACCCAGCCTAAAAGTTTGGGAATTTAGCTAGACCCTGTCTTGTCTTCTTTTTTTTTTTTTTTGTATTCCCTTCTTTCTTTTGTGGTACTAGAGCTAGGGACTAGAGCCTTCACACTGAGCTACATGCTCAGCCCATTTTTATTTTTGATTTTGAGACAAGGTCTCACTTAGTCCCTAAATTTCCCAAACTGTGCCTAAAATTGCAATCCTCCTGCCTCAACCTCCCAGTGCTCTGATGGGATTACAGACAGGTCTGTGCCACCAGGCCCTGCTTCAAAATTTAAAAAAGGGGGGCTGAGAACATAGCTCGATGTGAAGGCTTTGGGTTCAATTCCCATAGGGTGGGGAGACACACACACACACAGAGCTCACGCACCAGACATGCTACACAGCCTATAATCCCTACACTCAGGAGGATGAAAGAGATCTAGAGTTTGAGGCCAGTTTGAGATACATAGAGAGACCCTGACTTTAAACAAAATAACCCCAAAATGAACAAAAATAAAAGCATGAGAGATTATTTTCATAGAGAAACAGCAGGAAAGGCTTTACAGAGATACTGTTATTTAAACTAAGTATTTAAGGATGAAGAGAATTTGAATGTGTGGGCAAATCTTGGAAAAGCAGAGAAAATAGCTGGAGTAAAAGTAGAGTTGGGAAAGTACATAAACAATAACAAGTAATTCAGATTACATAAAATGTATGGCATAGGGCTATGGGTCAAGTTCAGTAGTAGAGAGCTTGCCCAGCATGTGTACGTCACTGGGTTTGCCTCTCAGGTCCAGAAAAATAAAAAAGAAGTATGACACTTCATCAGGAAGTATTTACTCAATCATTCCCTCAATCATTCAACAAATACAGTTTGTGTGTGTGTGTGTGTGTGTGTGTGTGTGTGTGTGTGTGCGCTGTGGATTTAACCTAGAACCTTGTGCACACTAAGCACTTGATTTACCACTAAGACACACCCACAGCCCTCAACAAGTATTTTTTTGAGCACCTATCCGATTTAAGCTTGATACTAAATACCAGGGATATAACCATGAACTACACAGATATTACCCTAGCTGTTATGAGGGATGAGACTTGGACAAGATTGTTGAAGACATTGAAAACTACTTTGAAGACTTTGTACTTGGTTCTTTAAGTCCTTGTGACTCAAAAGTGTGTACTTTAGACCTGCATGGGTGTGTCCTGGTAGGTAGAAATTCAGAATCTCAGCCTCAGACTTACTGAATCAGAATTTGCAAGATCCCCAGGTGATTCTTCTGCACATCAGTGCCAGAGGAGCATTGTTGTGAGCCACCTGAGCCAACACCAAAGACTGTATGTAAATAAATGAGTGAGTGCGAGAAAGTAAATAAGAGAACCAGTACGCATAAAAGACAGTAACCTATTCAATACTGGATTGGACCCAAAATAAACTGTACATGGGACTTTTACTGTAGCTCAGATGAGAAGTGGGAGTGGCTGGATGTATGAGACACTGAATCTTTAATGTTAACTATACCTTCAGTTCCATTCGCCTATACTAGAAACACTGGACATGACTCAAAGTAAAATAAATAAATAAATAAATAAATAAATAAATAAATAAATAAAGGTAAGCAAATCCAGAAACATGATTTAAGATGCCTTAAAAGGTTCTAGTTCCCTGTTTTCGACAAGGGTTATTGGTATGTCTATTTCCTGTTGACTCCATGGGTCCAAGGTCTGCTGTGTACTGCAGTATCAGTACTCAGGGTTCACACAAGGGTGGTGAGAGGTATCTTGGAAATTAAGTCATATATCCAAGTTTACAAAAAGTTGATTTTTGAAAACTGATTCTTTATTTCATTTTACGTTATTTCTTGCAACCATATCTCACTATGTTGCCCAGGCTACCTAAAAACTCTATTCTTCTGCCTCAGCTTCCCAAGTAACTGGGATTACAGGTATGCCAGCAGAACTGGCTGAAATTTTCCGCTTTGGTACCAGGTATTAAAACCATGGCCTTTACAGGCTGGGCTTGAACCTGTTGTTCCTCCTGCCTTAGGCTCTTAGAGTACTGGGATTACTGGTGTGCACTACTGCCCTGGGCTTTTTTTTTTTTTTTTCTGAGACAGTGTCTCACTAGGTAGTTCAGGCTGGCCTCAAACTCGTGAACCTCCTGCCTCAGCCTCCTAAGTGCTGGGGAGATAGATGTGCACCACCAGGCCTGGGCTTTTTTCTTTAATAACAGTATTATTACTGTTATTTTTTGAGATAGGGTTTGGCTCTATGCCCAGGGTGATCTCTAACTCCTGGGATGTCAGTAATCCTCCTGCATCAGACTCTCAAGTAACTGCGAGTACAGGTGTACAGCTCTATATCCTGTTAAATTTTATTTTATTACAATTTTTGTTTTGAAATAGTTTAGAACTCACAAGGAAGTACAAATACAGTATAAAGAATTTCCATGTACCCTTTATGAGGCCTTGCCCCATGATAATAGTAACCATAACCATAGTGTATTGTTGAACCCAGGGAACCAACATTGGTATAACATTATCAACCCATGTATAGATATTATTTGAATCTCACCATTTCCCCCCACAAACTTATGTGTAGTTTTATGAAATTTATTACACATGTAGATTTGTAATCATCACAAAGAGAACGTGCAACTGCTCAATCACCACAAAGAAACTCCCTTGAGGCACCCCAACAGTCATTCCCTTCCCCCAGCCTAATCCCACTGATCTATTTACCATAACTACACTTTGTCACCTTAAGAATATATTGTAGAACATAGTGTGGCACTCTTTTGATACTGGCTTTCTCCAGCTGAGGATGTAGCATAGTGACAGAACATGTGCTTACCATGGGCATGGCCCTAGATTTGACTCCAGCACAAAAATAGTTGGGGGGGGGGCGAGATTGGCTTTTTATACCAAACATAATGTCTTTGGGTGCCACTCAATTGTTTTTTCATTTACATTCTGCTTTATTATTTGAACATCGTAACTTGAACAATATTGAACATGGAGAAAGCAGTACTGACTTAAACAGCCCACAGTCAAGTTTTTGTTTATATCAGTAGTTAATTAAAGCTGGGCGTGGTGGTGCACGAGCCTTGACTCCAAGGCCAGGTGGGCTACACAGCCAATTTAGGACCACTTGGGCTACAGAGAGACCTTGTCTGAAAATAGTTTATTATTACTGAGTTGTATTTCAGTGTGCTAATATACCACACTTTGCTTAACCACTTGCCTGTTCCTGAACATTTAGATTGTTTCTTGGTTTTAGCTATCACAAATAAAGCTTCCATGAGCATTTCTGCGCAGTTTTGTTTGTGTTTTGAGAATATCCTCTTGGGCCTTGAACTCAGTTGCAGTCCTACTGCCTCAGCTTCTTGAATGGTGTTACAGCTTTTTTTTTTCCTGAATGTAAGTTTTCATTTTTTTAAAGATACATGTGCAAGATGATGTTTTCTAGGTCATATGGTAAGTGCATATTTACCTTTATAAGAAAGTGGCAAGCTGTGTGCAGGGGCTCTCATTAGTAATCCCAGGTATATAGGAGGCTGAGTAGAAACATCTCAGCTGGGGTGGGGGCAGCCTAGGCATCGAAGCAAGTCCCTGTCTTGAAAAAAAAAGCGGGGGGGGGGGGCGGCGGCTAGGGCTGGGACGTAGCTGAGTGGCAGAGCACCTCTGGGTTCAATCCTCAGTAGCTTGAGAAAAAAATCAGTTTTCTGGAGTGGCCAGTGAGACTTTAAACGTTATGTAAAAAGCTGGGCATAGTAGAGCACCTGCCTGTAATTCTTGGGAGGCTGAGGCAGGAAGACTGCCTTGAGTTCGAGGCCAGCTTAGGCTACATAGTGGTTCATTACCAGCCTGGACGACAAAACGAGACTGTCTCAGAAAAACAAGTTATGTAAAAAATGAATGCTCACTGTAAAAGGCATATAGGTAGCAGTGTATAAAACAAAGAGGAAATCACAGCCACGGAGCTTGAAACTGTTCCTTTCTGAAAGGTAACTGCAGTTATGCTCTCTGTATATCAGGACTGTCTTATGCACATGCTACCTTATACATGTGTACATGTGTGTGTTTTCACAAGTGGGACCACACCATACAAGCTATTTGTAGCTAGATTTTTTCACATATCTTATATTTAAATACAAGTAGAAAAATATTTTTTTCTGCGGTGCATTAAGAATGCTAGGCAAGTGCTGTATTTCTGAGTTAAACACATTCTATTTTCATTTTAAAAGTGGGTACAGGATTCAACTGTACAAATGTACAGATCATGACTTCTTCACTGCCCTAGTGACTGATGGCTATTTCTATTTTCAGTTTCTATTACACAGATACAATGCAAATCACATGCATGATAGATATCCAGGAAAGGAACTGTTAGATCAATTTTATGTCTTACTGTTCTACACTACTTTCAAAAAAAATATTTTTTTTGAGACAGGGTCTCATTCTGTAGTCCAGCCTGGTCCTGAACTCACTATGTAGCCCAGTCTGACCTCAAACTCAAGGCAATCCTGCCTCAGCCTCCCGTGCTAGGATTACAGGCATGGACCACTACTCCCATTATATGTGATGCTGGGGAATCGAACCCAGAGGCTTGAGTTTGCTAGGCAAGTGCTTTAACTGCTGAGCTATGCTCTCCAGCCCCTCTATAATCTTTTTCATTTCTTTTTCTTTCTTTTTTTGAGTCTTACTCTGTAGCACAGGCTAGTCCTCACTATGTAGCCCAGGCCAGCGTCCTGCCTCAGTCTCTGAGTGCTGGGATTACAGGCGTGGCACCATGCCTGGCTTCTGTGGTGCTGGGGAATCAAATTCAGGGCCTTGCCCTTGAGAGGGTTTTTTTTTTTTTTTTTTTTTTTTTTTGAGACAGAGTCTTGCTAGTTAGCCTAGCCTGGCTTTGAACTTGAGGTCCATTTCAGCCTCCCAGAGTACTGAGGTTACAGATATGTGTCATCACACTGGGCCAGTTTCATATATTTATTAGCCATCTGTTCTTTAATAATTTGACTGTTTTCCATTTTTCTACTATTTTAATGTTTTTTATCTTACTGACTTGTTCAGAATTCTTAATTATCGAAATTATACTTTTTCATTCAGGTAGAAAAATATTTTCTCCCAGCTTAATTTTTGAATTTATGGTATTTTGACTTCTTTAAAATTTCTGGGAGCTCAAGTTTACCTACATTTTGGCTTGTTTACAGTACTGTTAGGAAATACAAAAAAATATTTGCACGCCATCCAGGGTAGGAAAATATCTGGAAAAACTAATTTGTCATCAGAGGTCTGCTCCATTTTCATGGAATTATGAGATGTTTCAGTCACACTAGAAAAACCTGAAGGATTGTTTGTGGGTTATCAATGTCCAGTGACCAAAGCAGTTCTGCATTAATTAGTGTCTTGCCCTTGACACAAGATTAACTGTTCCTTAGTCTGAACTATTCGCCTTTCCCATTAGGCATCCACACCATCTGTCACTACAGTATTACCTCATGAAGGACATGTTACAACCAATTAAGATTAAGGCTCTTTTACCTGAGTAAAATATTTCATTAATGCACTTAAAAAATTTGATTTAAAATTTTGAGAACTTTTTTGGTGTTTCAGAACCCTATGAAGTAAATTTCACTTCTTAGTATAGGACTGAGGCACATAGAAATGTGAGCTGCATATTCAGGAGACACACACAGACATACACTTCCCCAATACTGGGAAGTGTATAACCTCGGACATGGAGTATGTTAGACAAGTGCCCTACCACTTAACTCCAGCTCTTAAATTTTAAGACCCGGTCTCCTTAAATTGACCAGGTTGGTCTCAAACTTACTGTATTCCTGCCTCGGCTTTGGGAACAGCTGGGATTAGCGGTATAAATCACCACACCTGGCTTCAATAATTTTTTAATGCACTCTAGCAAAAAAAAAAAAAAGGGCTATTGTCAAATATTCTTAGGTTGCCACATATTTGCTGCAAAATTTATTTGTTATACCAATTAAGCTTATTAAAATATTTTCAGTAACTTTCACAAAATGAAGCAAAGTTTATTGAACAGAAGATTTTCAACTTTGTTTAAAGCATAAAACTTTTAAGGCTCCAGTTGCTATGTAATAAACTGAGAACATAAATTCGTAAAATTGATGAAAAATTGTACCATATACTATAAATGTGATGTTTAGAGCAGAAAATGTTTCCAGCTAATACTAAACCAGGAAAAAAATACTCCAAAACCACTTGATATCAATTGACAGTGAATTGGCACAACTGAATTAAATTAATGTAAAATGATTTGGTACACGGCCCAATTTTTCTATTACTTCAAGTAGAATTTTGCATTCTTATATAACTGTAAATTTTCCACTACTCCCTACTTAATGTTCTAGCTGCATCATTCTGTAACTTGAATCTATTAAAAAACTGTATAAGATTCTACCAGTTGGTCTATAAAAGAAATGGAAATTTATTTTGAATATTCCACTCCCCAAAGCTTTAGAGGTAAGTAAAAAGTCTCAGACTTTATTTCTTGTTATTGATATAGAGATGTTTCTGTTTATTGTTCACTTGATTAAATAAAATTCCTTTTTTAAGCTGCAGAAAAAAACAAAAGCACAGAGGATGAGAAACTAAGACAGACGTGGAAAGAATGTAATTTAAGGCCTGAAAATAGCTACATTATTGCATTAGAAATGTTTTAAATTCGTTATCAGGTGAAATCCCCATACATAGCTCTCAATACTGTTTCTCATTTATCTCGTTATCAAATATATTTTATTCATTTTCTAAGTGAAACAATTTAAGAGTAATCATTTTAACCAAAATGTACAAAAGAAAGACAAAGAAACAATTTTTATTCAAATTCTAAGTCTAGGAACTTTTGAAACAGCAACTGAGATATTGTAATAGGTCACTGCCTCTTAGGAGAAGTGGCCCATCGAAAAGATAGGCCCTCTTCCCGTTTTTTTTTTT